>JAKVQF020000731.1:0-19997 GCA_023091115.2 Trypanosomatidae sp. Fi-14 | reverse complement strand
GTGTGACGCTGCGCACACGACAGCAGATGGCGCAGCTGTACAACGCGTCACGGCTACAGGCCGAGGACGATGACGACGTGGCAAGCGAGACGGCGGCCGGTGACGATGACGCGCGACGTGCACTTGCGGCACGCCGTATACAAGGCTTCTTGCGTCGCCTTGTCGCGCGTCGACAGCTGAGCGAGCTGCGCAACGCACAGCGCCGCCGCCTGCTGCGCGAGCTGGCTGCGGAGGAGATGATCAATGACGCGGCGGTAGCGGTGCAGCGTGTGTTTCGTGGCCACCTCGCGCGGCGCTACGTGCACGCGCTGCTCGTGTACAGTCGCGCGCGGCAGTCGTCACTCGCGGAGCTGGAGCGCGATGCACACGATGCAGGCGATGCGTGCAGCGAGAGGGACGAGGACGAGCGCAGCGATGTGGGTAGCGGCGTCGGTGATGCTGACGATGCTGCCAGTGGTGTGAGCAGCGAGTTTAGCTGCCCGATTGGCGACCCTGAGCGCGCCACGGCGCCGCCGAGCCCACACCGTGAGCGTGACGTCGACACGGGCATGAGCGATGTATTGTAGTGGAAGGATGTATGTTTGTGTGTAAGTACACATACACATACACGCATACATACGTGACAACGTTGTATGTCAAGCTGTGTGTATGTATGTGTGTGTGTGTGTGTCGTTATGAGCGTTGTTCGCTGAACGTAGAGTGAGATGCAAATGTACATAGCAGATGCAAACAATGAAGCTGTAGCGTGAGAGGATGCAGTCATGTCATGTAGTGTACCTCGCAAGTGCACACGTATGCTTGTTGTGCGCACAGCAGCTACGTGTATGTGTGTGAGTGTGTGTGTTTGTGTGTTGTGTAGCCTGCATGTACAGACGACGACGTTCGCCTATGCGCGTATGTATGTGTGCGTGTGTGTGTGTGTGTGCGTGTGTGCGTTGCGACGCTTGTTATCTCACGTACTACAAGTGCATACATACATACATGTGTGCGTCACTGCACACGCAATATGGGCATGTGCGTGTGGCTTGTGCCTTGTTGTGTGCCGTGACCTTGTTGCTGCATGTTTGCGTAGATCATGTTGTTCGAGCCGTGTGGTGAGTTGCGCAAGGACTATGGCGCCTTTTGTGAGACGCTGCGGCTGACGGAGCGCGAGGACGTGTACAGCGCCATCTACACACGCGCCGACGCGCAGCGTGCCGCCGCTGCGCGACAGCGGCAGCGCCGCTCTCTCGGCTACGACACGGCGCCGCTCCCGTCACCACGACATACTACTACTACTGGTGCCGCGACAAGCGCGACAAGAATGACGCACGACGCGGACGACAGCGACAAGGAGGGTGTGGGTGGTGCGGTGTTGCGTACGCAGGGCAGTACACTGTCGTTGTCGTCGGAGCGACCACGCAGTCGACGCAGTAGCGGCAGCAACAAGAGCAGCTTCGGCAGCAGCAGCACCACTGGCGGTGGCAGTGCGACGCGGCAGCGCAAGACAGCGGCACGACGCGGCAGCACGGCAAACACGACCGACAGTGACGCGCCAGCAGGCGGCGGCGCCGCCGTTGTCGTCGTCGAGGACGAGGCGGCACTGCAGCAACAGCAGCAGCAGCTCGCCGCGGCGGCAGCGGCGCGTGCGCTCGTCGACAGTCTCACTTTTGTCTCGCTGCGTCACCCGACGTTCTGTCTCAATCAGCGTGACATGACGCCGCTGTGCCGGGCCATGCCGCACTGCACGACACTGGTGGCGGTCGAGCTCGTTGGCTGTGGGCTCAGTCGTGCCGCCTATGTGCGCCTCGCCGAGGCGGTGTATAAGTGTCGACGTGTCGTTGACGTGCGTGTCGACTACAACAGCGTCACACGTCCAGGCTTCTACGCTGAGCCTACGCAGACACACACCACCACGACGACGACAGCAACAGCAGCAGCGACGCCTGTTGTGGCCGCGGTGCGCGGACGCGCATCACGCAGTGACGCGACAGCTGCGGCAACGGCTGCACATGCTGCTGCAACAACAGCAGCAGCAGCAGCAGCCGCACAGCCACACGCGCACACACAGCGGCGCTCCTCGTCAAAGTCGTCATCTGTTGCGTCTGCCGCTGCAGCAGCCGCCGCAGTCGGTGACAAGCGCAGCAAGAGCGGGCGCAGCAGCAGCAGCGAGGTTGACATGCACAACAGCAACGCGGACGATGTCCTTCTTGTCGATGACGGCGACGACGAGGCCCATGACATGAGCGATGGCGGCCGTGACGGTGACGGGGCGGCGGCGGCGGCGGCAGTGTATGTGCGCCCTACCGAGTATTGCAGCATGCATCTTCTGCCAACCGCACTCGAGGAGCAGCTCGCGGACGAGCGTGAGAAGAAGGGCAAGCTCGACGCGAAGCGGCTGCAGCAGCTGCAGGCGCAGCAAGAGGCGCTGCAGCAGTACAATGAAACGCACATGCTGCGTCTGCCCGCCTCCTGGCATGCGTTGCTGCTGACGGGGGTGCGCTCCCTCAGCCTGCGCGGCAACGGCCTCGGTGACCGCGACGCCGCCCGACTCGCCGCGGTGCTGCTGCGTCGTGACCGTCACTCGCCGCTCGTGTCGCTCAGCTTGTGGGGCAACCGCATCGGTGACGCCGGGGCACGGGCACTGGCGCGCATGCTACAGAGCAATGTGACGTTGCGTGCACTCGACCTCGGCAACAACTGCATCGGTGACGCGGGACTGCTCGCGCTCGTCGACGTGTTCCGCACCGTTGACGTGGCGAGCGTGGACGAGGCGGTGGCGCGGCGGCTGCGTGTGCTGACGCGGCCGAGTGCGACGGAGTATGAGCGGCAAGCAGCCTCGACAGCGGCCGTCACCACTGCCGCTGCCGCAGCGTCAGCCTCTGCAGCAGGCACTGCAACGACGACGACAGGCAGCGGCGCGACGGCGACGACGGGCGCGACGGCGGCGGCGTTGCTGGCATCGTTGCCGAGCTACTATGACTGGTACGTTGCGTGGTACGCCGCGCGCTTTCCTGCCGTCACAAACACGACAGCGACAACGACGTCGGCAGCAGACGAGGTGACGGCGTCACAGCAGCAGCAGCAGCAGCAGCCATCATCACAGCCGCTCTCGCAGCGAGGCGGCAAGGAGAGCACAGCGTCGGGCAAACGAGGTGGTGGTGCAGCAGCGACAATGACACAGAGCAAGTCACGTAGCAAGACGGAGCTGATGTCAACAACAACAACAACGACAACGACGACGATGGCGGCGGCGGCGGCGACAACGGCACCGTCGACGGCAGCAGCAGCAGCAACTAATGTGCTCACGACGCCGCACTCGACGGCGGCCGTGGCGGCGGCGTCGGTAGCGTGCATGCGTCCAACGCGGCCGTATGACTGCCACTGCCTGCGTGTGCGTGCGAGCAGCGACAGTGCGGTGCGTATGCCGGGCAACACCGTCCTCGAGGTGCTGCAGCTGAGCGACAACGCCAATGTCACCCTCGCCGGGGTGCGTGAGGCGTGTCGGCGGCTGTCGTTGCATGAGCCACGCACCGACGCCGACATGGCCGCCCTCGCACTGTCGTCGACAATGTCAAGCAGCAACGGTAACAGCAACAACAACAACACTATTGCAGACGGCAACTACGCCGTTGTGCCACCCCCTCCACCACCACCCCCTGCGTCAGGCGCCTCCTCGTCGTCGCACATGGGCGGCGGCAGCAGCAGCAAGGCGAACAGTAGCAGCAGTAGCAGCCACGGCGGCAGCAGCAGCACAGCAGCAGCGGCGGCAGCAGCGACGACAGAGGCCAAGCCGGCGCCGTTGACGGTGACGGCGCCGGAGGCGTATTGTGTGGGCCTGCGACTGCGCGTGTGCACTGTACATCGTCATCGCTGCAACGCCGAGGACGAGTGGGCAGCCATGCAGGCGGCACAGCGCGTCATCGACGACGCCCTTGCCGCACACGCGCGCGATGTGTGCGATGCCAGCAGCACCACCGCTGTCCTGGGCGCTGCGCCGTTGCCGCCGTCCTCGCCTTCGCCAGCATCGTCTGCGGCAGACGCAACGACAACAAAGCGCAAGTCGTAGTCGTATGCGGTGACGACGGGGTGTGTACACTCACATGACACGCACGCACACACACACGCACACGCACACAATGTAAGTAGTCGATGTACATAGCGCGTTGCAGTACAACGAATGCCATGTACGCACACACGCGCAGGCGCATATGTTTGCGTGTATGTATGTATGTCACACATTGCGTTGCAGATGTGTTGCTCATGTCACACACTTGTGCACACACACACACACTACTGCCCTTGCGTCCTGCTTCTTCTTCCTTGTGTGTGTACGTGTAGTAGTGGCAGCAGTAACAGCAACAAAGAGCGCAGTCATGTCGTGGCGTGCGCGTCTGTCGCCGTCGTTGTGGAACATGACGGTGTGGCTCAACCCGAAGGATCCCAACTGCTTTGGCGTGCGCAACTGGCTGCGCAAGAACCTGCCCGAGATGTTGATGCTCAGCCCGGGCGTCAACGTGCGCGTGCAGGAGGTGTCGTTTGGCGAGCCTGTCATGTTTGTCGAGTACAGCGCGACGAACTCGCGGCAGGTCAACCTGGCCGGGGCGACCGAGGACGAGTTTGAGGACATTATGGAGGCGTGTGTGACGTATGGCGAGCGGCACGCCGTGCAGGAGATGCTCGACTGCGACGACGGCGGCGAATCGCACTACATGTCGCAGATCAGCTCCTTTGGCTATACCGAGTCCTTTAACGCGAAGCTCGAGGTGCGGCCGACGGGTGACGTCGGTCAGAGCACCACGCAGGGCGTCGACGACCCAGGCCAGCGCCCGCGGCTGCTGCCACGCAACTTCTTGTACAAGATGTTGCCGTAGCACGCCAAGCGAGCGTGTAAGTGTGTGTACACGGTTATCGACTGTGTGTTTGTGAGTGTGTGTAGGTGTGTGTGATTGGGTGTGTCGTATCGTACTTGTCTGTAGCGTATGTTTCTTTTGTGTGCACATGTGTTTGCCTGTCCACTGCGGTCGTGACGTGTACAATGACGGCCATATGACGTGCAATCATGCTTGCTCGGCTGCATCTTGCTCGCGCGCTAGTGCTTCAGCCACACACACACACACACACGCATGCGTCTTGTCGCGACGCCTGGTGCCTTTGAGGCGTTTGGCGCCTACACCAAGCGCATGACGGCGCGCCTGCGTGCCGGTGTGCACGCGCAGACGTACGCGCACGTGGCGGAAGAGGCGGACCGCACACGACTGACGCCCACGGGCAAGCTGGCAGTGCAGCGTGTGCATGAGCTGGTCACACTACGGCAGCAGCACCGCCGCAGCTGCGACCCGCACCTGCGTGAACGCGCGTTGCAGCTCCTGCACACGCTGCCGCTGCTGTCGGCCGACGAGGATGCGCACTTTGTCACGACGCTGCGGGCACTGCGCTTGGCTGCGTACTTTGACGCCGCCCACGTGCCGACCACATTCAATCTGCTCAATCAGCTCACACGACACAGCTACCTGCTCGACGGGTTCAACCTGTACACGCTCGTGCACATCCTGCGCGACTTGCACCACCCGCAAACCGCCGAGGTGCTCGAGATTGTGCTGCCGCGGCTGTGCGAGGTTGGCGATGACATGACGGCAAACGAGGTGGCGCTCGTGCTGACGATGCTGCACACGTACAAGGTACACGACACACGCGCGCAGCGCACACTTGTCACGGCTATGACGCAGACGATGATGGAGCTGCCGGTGCACCACACGGTCGAGTGCGTCGCCGCGCTCGCGTGCGTCGACGCGGCTGTCGCGCGCGACGCGATTGCGTGTGTGAGCGACGAGCTGGCGGCGCTGCTGCGTGACGCGTGTGCGCAGCACCGCGCCCTGCACCACCTCCTCTTGCTCACCACATCGCCGTCACACGACGGCGAAGCCAACGGCAACACGAGCAAACAACAACAGCAACAGCAGCAACACGACAAGGACGCCGAGGAGCGCGAGTGGCGCGCCGCGGCCGTCGAGGAGCTGTACGAGGTTCGTCAGCTGTTGCGTGAGTTGTGTGGCTGTCTGGCGCGACTGCACTGGGCGCCACGACGTCTCATGAACGCCCTCACGAGCGTCGCACTCGTGCAGTTTGCGCCGCGCCCAGACGAGGCAGCAACCGCAGCAACAGCCGCAAAGGCACAGACCACACGACGGCGGCAGCAGCACACGCTGCCGTCGCTGATGCGGCTTGACTTGTGTGACGTGGTGTGCCTCATGCACCGCGTCGGCCACCGCGACGATCGCACACTGCTGCAGCTCGTGTCGCGCATTGTGGCGGCGCGACGCACACAGCGAGAGGAGCAGCAGCAGCACGGTGCACTGACCGGCGGCAGCGGCAACGGCGGCGATGCTGCCTACGACGCCGATGCGGCGTACGCGGACGCGGCGGTGACGGCGGGGGAGCCCACGGCCGTCGCCGTCACGACGACGTCGCAGTCGCAACACCGCAGCAACACACTGCTCGCGTCGCTCGTGATGGTGCTGCACGCACTCGCGCAGGCAACGCGCACACGCGCGCTGACGCCGCAGGCGACGGACAAGAACGGCGATGACGACCTAGGCAGCGAGGCGGTGGTGGTGGCGGTCGTGATGTCGATGCTGGATGAGGTGATGGAGTTGCTACAAAAGCGTGCGCACATGTTGCGCGTGCGCAACGGCAGCTCGTCGGCGGTGTTGTTGTTTGACGAGGCAACGCTGCAGTCGGTGACGCTGCTGCTGCAGAGCCTCGTTGACCTGCGTCTGCTGTACTTGACGTCGTCGTCGTCGTCGTCTGCTGTTGATGCTATGGTGCTGTCCATCTGCACATGTGAGCTGCTGCAGCGCTACGCGGCGGCCGTTGACGGTGGCAGCAGTGGTCGTGGTGCACGTAGCAGCAGCAGTAGCAGCAGTGGCGCGGCCGTGACGACGATGACGCAGCTGCTCGAGCCACTGGTGCAGCTTGCGCGGCATTGGTGCGACACGCGGCCGCAACGGCAGCAAACAGCGAGTACAACAACAACAATGGCAAGCACAAGCACGTGCGCGACGGGCAAGGCGTACGATGAGAGTTGCGATGTGCTGCCGCCGTCGTGGATGCGCATCATTGCGCAGCTGATGACAAGCGCCGTGTACGTCGCCACGACGCGCGCGTACGCACGCAACGACGATGTGGCGCGCATACACGCCGCCCTGCGTGTGCTGTTGCCACCACAAGCACAGCAGCAGCAGTCATCGTCCTCCTCATTGCACAGGCAAGCGGCACAGCACATGCCGCTGACGGCGCTGCAGCAACAGTTGCAGTCGTACGCGTCTGCATAGCGTAACGAAGCACAAGTACACACACACACACACACATACACACAAACGTGATGCATGTGTGTTGCAGTGTGTGCGCATTTGTACATCTGACTATACATTGCACAACAAGTGGCCTACACACACACACACACACACACACACACACACACACACACACACACACACACGTGCGCGCGTAGCACGTCTTGTTGTCGTCATCATGTTCACCGACGAGCAGCTGCTACGCAGCGAGTTTGACACGCAGGCGTACCTGCGTTATGTGTTGCACGCCTCGCCTGACACGGCAGCGGCGGAGCGACGGCGGCTTGTTGTGTGCGGCGAGCAGCTGCGACTGGAGATGCAGTCGTTGCTGTCACAGCACACGGACGAGGTGCTGACACACGTGCAGGCAACGCACGCGGCACAGCGCGCCGTCGCCGTGGCCGCACAGCACAGTCACGCACTCATGGCAGCCATGACACGACTGCGTCTGATGACGGTTGATGCACACGCGGTGCTGCGTGGCAAGGTTGCCGAGCTGGCGAACACGCACGCCGCGCTCGCGCTGGTGCGCGCGGTTGTTGACTACATCGCCCTCGTCGCGCAGCTGCAGCAGCAACAGACGACAGCGACTACAACAACGACGGCGACAGCGACAAGCATCACTCATACTGGCAACAGCAGCAACGAGCTCGCGCGCACGGCGCGTACGCTGCACGAGATGGACGCGCTGGTGCGTGCACACGCGCTGCGCGAGCTTGACGTGGTGCAAGGCATGCAACGCTACGTCGATCGCGTCACGGCGGGCGTACGCAGTCGTGCACATTGCCTGCTCGTCATGCGCGAGCTGGTGCAAACAAGCAGCAACAACAACGCGACGACGGCTGCATCGTCGTCGTCGTCGTCAGGCGTTGCTACGCCAGCAACAGCGGCAGCAACGACTGGCTTGTCTGCAGCAATGATGGGTCGACTCGTCAGTGACGTCAACACAGCGCTGCACTGCTTCCATCTGCTTGGTGGCCTCGCACGCACCGTGGCGAATGTGATGAGCGAGCACAAGCGCGAGGCACTGCGCTGCATTGCCCGCGACCTGGACACGGAGCACATCGCCACGCAGCTTGCCCGTGTGCGACAACACGCGACAATGACAGCGACAACAACGGCAACACAACAACAACAGCAGCAACGGCAGCGTGTTGGTGCACTCGCGGACGACGAGGCAATGCACGGCAGTGCGTCAGTGGCCGCTGCTGCAGCTGCCGTCGAGGAGGCGCTGCTGTCGTGTGTGCAGGGCGTGCTCGAAACGCTTGTCCAGCACACGCGCTGTGTGTTGCTGTTGTGGCGCGTGCTGCTGTCACGCAGTGACGCGACGACGGGCGTGCGCTACATTGTTGCACTCGACGAGGGCAGTGATGGTGGCAGCGTCACCGGTGCGCAGCAGCAACAGCAGCAACAGCCGCCACAGCAAGTGCAGTGGCTGCTTGACTACTGGGTAGGTACAATGGGTCGCGTACGTGCGCAGCTGACGGACTGGCTACGCGTACCGCACCTGCTCGCTGCACTCGTGCATGCCTACCCGCGCCTGCACACACTGCTGCGCAACTGCGTGACGGCGACATGCAACAACGACAACAACAACAGCAGTGGCAGCAGTAGTAGTGCTGCAGCTAATGCGATGACGCTTGCCGCACTCGCCGTGCGTCAAGGCACGATGGGCGACTACCTCGTCCTGCTCGAGGATGTGCAGCGGGCGTGTGCAGCAACAACAACAACAACAGCAACAGCAACACGACGGCACATCCACGCGACGGCGCTGGGCACGACGTGGCTGCGTGAGGTGACGGCCGAGCCGGCACGCCGCTTTGCTACGCAGCTGCTCGAGCGTCATCGACAGCACATGCAGGCGCTGCTGTCACGCTTGTCGGTGTTGACGCCGACGTCGACCGCGGTAGCCAACCAAGCCGCTGCCACCTCGGCGGCGGCGATGGTCGACAGCAACACTGTGACGACGATGACGATGACGGCGCCTGTCGAGGCGCACACGCTAACGGCGTCAGCGTACATGCGTGTTGCCCTGCACGACGTGCACACCCACCGTCGCGAGCCACACGCGTTGCACCTGACACTGCAGACGATGCTCGTGTGCGTGACGCAGCTGCAGGCGCGCGTGCAGGAGAGTGTGACGGCGTGCCCGCTGCCACCGCTGCCGGCGGTGACGGCGAACATGACGCGCGGTCAGCTGCTGCATCTGTGCATTACAAACCTGTGCACAGGCGTTGTGTGTGACCTGAGCAGCGCGCTGACGCTGCTGCCGCCCGACGCCGTCGCGGCGGCGAGCGCAACACAACACGCAGCTGGCGAGCGCGCAGCCGATGACAACAGCAACAACAGCAACAGCAAGGACGAGGTCGACGAGGACGAGGATGCACATGCGCTTGTCGTCGCACTGCACCGCGACCGTCGTCAGCTAAGCGAGGTAGCGCAGTCGTTTGGTGCGCTGGCGCGGCAGTCGTCACACCCGTTCATGCACTCGGCCGCCTCGCTGCTGCTGCTCGCGACGACGCAGTGTGTACGCGGCTTTGTTGCCCAACAGCAGCAACAACAACAACAGCAACAGCAACAACAACAGAGCAGCGAGCACGCACAGGGCACACCGGCGTCACGCGAGGCGCGTGCGCAGGCGGCCGAGGCGGTGGTGGGGCAGTTGCGTGTGCACATTCGTCACTTTGTCACGCGTTACCTTGTCGCCGTCGACACGCGCACCGCGGGCTGGTGCGCGTTGGCGCGACGCACCGGCGATGCGCTGCTCGCGCGGCTGCTTGCGCGCGTCGCGTGTGCCACGCTTGACGCGCTGTGCGCGCACACGAGCAACACGGCCAGCGACGTGGCTGAGCTCGACACGACGACTGTCATTGCAACAGCAGCAACGACAACTGCAGTAGACAAGCACGGTGACGACGCCACAACAACGACTGCGCCGCTGCCGCAGCAGTTGTGGCTGCTCGAGTGTCTGACGACGGTGATGCCTGAGCTTGTTGCTTTTGTGCACGCGACACAGGCCGGCGGCATGGCTCGCAGTACGCTGCTGCTCAAGAGCAGTGCGCGTCAGATGCAACTGCTGTACGGCGAAGACGGCGCACACGTGGCGTGGCGCAGCGGCGACGAGCTCGTGGCACTGCTGCAGCCCCTCTGTCCGTCGCTCGCGCGTGCGCTGCTGCTGCAGCATGTGTGGTGGCACGTGCAACACGACAAGAGCACAACGATGACAGTGGCCAGCGGCGACGACGGCAGCAGCAGTAGCAGCAGTGGCGAGAACAAGAGCTGCACGCGCACGGCGACAGCGACGCTGCGCACACCACTGCCACGCCTCGTCGAGGGCGTCGAGGCTGCTGTGCTGCAGCACTGCAAGCAAGCCACACTGCACCACGACGACGACGACACGGACGAGCAGGCGCAACAAACAGCACCGCCAGCGCACGAGCAGCAACAACAGCAACGTGAGCTGCTGCAGCGTGAGACGGACGCGGTGTTGCAGGAGTGCATTGAGGCGCTGCTGCCACGCACGCCATCCGATGTCTCGGCCGTTGTGCACATTGCATTGCGAGCGCTGTCGACGGCACACGAGCCGCCGCAGCAGTAGATGAGCTGACTGCATGCATACTCGTATGTACATGTGTACATGTGTGTGTGTGTGTGTGTAGCATCGTCGTTGTTGTGTTGCATGACGAGAGCGTTGTCTTGCTTGTTGTACAACACCACACAACACAGACACACACAGACACACGGAAGCCAGTCATGTCAGAGGTGTTGTTGCAGCAGCTCGAGCAGATGCTCGCGCCGTGGCCAATGCGCGCGGCAAGCAGCACACACACGCAGTCGTCGACAGTCGCCGTGACAAACAACAAGGCCAGCAACAAGAGCAGCGATGGTGACGAGCATGACACGACGTCAGGGGTGCTGCAGCGCGCCATGATGCCGGTGACGCTGCTGCCGCAATACAACAGCAACAACAGCAGCAACAATGACGATGACGATGATGATGTGACGTGTGTGAGTGATGTGCGTCGTACACTGACGCGTCTCGAGCTGGCGCGTGCGGCGCTGGCGTTGTTTGCGTCGAATGCGGGTGTGTATCGTCCCGTGCTGGTCAAGCTGCTGCGCTTTGTTTTTGCCCTCGTCGACCACCTCGTCGACGAGCGCAGCCGCGCGTACATGACACGCGCACACGCGCACACACACACGCAGCAACACGACGACGTGCCCTCTGCCTCGTCGCCCTTGTCGTCGTCACCGACGGCGCGCGACGACGGCGACGACGGCGCAGACACCACGACACGCACCAGCATGACAACGCAGCTGAGCAGCAACGACGCGGCGGTGGCGCGGGCGTACGCGACGGTGCGGCGCGTCGAGGCGAACATGGCGGCACTCGTCGATGAGGCGGCTGCACAGCGCGATCGACTGCAGTCGCAGATGGCGACACAGGCGCAGCACATTGCGAAGCTCGAGCAGCTGCTGCAGCATCAGATGGCGCTAACGGACGCGCTGCTGCTGTTGCAGCAGCAGCTGCACCCGCACGACCATGTCGCCCTCACAACGGCCGCGAAGACAACGGCGACGGCAGCAGCCAGTGACGCGAGCGAGGCGGGCGGGGTGCGGCCTGTCAAGCGCAACGCGGCGTCGGTGCGTCAGCTAATTGCCCGCGCCGCCCGCGAACACGCCCTCGAGCAGCTCGACGAGCGCGTCCGCGAGCAGGCGGCCGCGCATGCGCAGACGCAGTCGCACTTGGACGCGGTGCTGCGCCTCAATGCACGCTACGCACAGCAAGCTGTCGAGCTGTCTGCGCGACTCAGTCTGCTGCGCGAGCACAACATTGCGCTCGCGGCGGACGCGCAGCTGTACCAGCGCGATGCGCTGCTCGATCGTCAGCGCGCGGACAAGCTCGCACGCGAGGTGGCCGCCGCACGTGCGGCGTTGCTCGTGTGGCTCGAGACGCGGCAGCGTGAGACACTGTTGCTGTCGGCGGCACAACATCAGCACAATGTCGCACATCAGCGTCGCGGCACGTTGTTGTCGTCCTTGTCTACGGCAACAACAGCAACAGCAACAACGCTGCCAACGTCCGGTGTGGCGCCGCACATGGCGACGATGGCGGTGTTTGCCGATAAGGACGCCACCGCTGCTGCTGCGAATGTCAACGCGGTAGACGATAACGATGACGACGATGACGGCGATGACAGCGGTGTAGCAGACACGCAGACGCCGGCGTCCTGTCTGGTCGCGCACACGGAGCGTGTCCTGCGCGGCACCGGTGACGTGGCACTGCGGCAGCAACTGCAACACATACTGAGCGTCAAGGACGGCGATGTTGGCGGTGCGATGAAGACGGCACTGCTGTCGCTGCTGAATGTCAAGCGAACATCGCTCGTGACCATGTCGCTGCTTGACCGCGACGACACGGCAGCTGCAACTGCTGCTGCATCTGCAGTAGACAAGAGCAGTGGCAGCAAGGCAAAGAGCAGTGCGTTGGCCGAGGCAAGCGAGGTGCACGCCGCCGAGGCCGAGGCGGGGCTGCGCGCACTGCAACTGCAGCTCAGTGGCGGACATGCATGGGCTGCTCCGCGTGGCTGCGATGCGTGTGTGCCGCTGCACTTGCGCACGTCCGTGTGCGTACCGCTGCTGCACTTTCACTCTCTTGTCGCCGAATGTGTGGTGCACGAGCTGCTCGTGCAGCGTCGTGAGTTTGTGACGTACTATCGCACCACGGACGAGCTGCAGAGTGCCATTCGCGCCGCCCTGCCTGCACAACCGACGAGCGCGATGGCGGCAGCCGTGGCAATGGCAGCGACAACAACATGTCACCGCAGTGCAGCCGACGGCGGCAACAGCAACAGCAGCAGTGCCGCTGGCGCACTGCAGATGACGGACGCGGCGGTGACAAGTGCGTGCGTTGACGTGCCACTCGACGTCTTTGTCACGATGTTTATACGCGTTGTGTGGCTGAACGATGGCAACAACAACAACAATAACAGCAGCAGCGACGACGACACGACAACGAGCACGCTGCAACAACAACAACAACAACAGCAGCCGCAGCTCGTCGTACCGACGACGCTGACGTCGCGACTGCACACGATGCTGCTTGCCTCGACGAGTGCGAGGGCAGACGCCGCGTCGTGCTTGCGCCGCGGCGCAGCGCACGCGGGCAATGAGCTGCCACTGGAAGGGCTGAAACTCGCCTATGGCCTTGACGCGGCATCACGACGCAGTGATGCGGGTGTGCTGACGCACGTCTACGGCCTTGTGTCACGGCACGACCTGAGCGAGGTGGTGCTCGACGTCATGCGCAGCGAGCGGGCGGTGTTGCTTGCCTTGTGCGCCGCCGCCGAGCAGCAGCACGTACAGAGCGTCGAGCGCATCGGTCGCAGTCGCGGCAGTTGTGATGGCGGTGGTGCAGCCCTTGACGATGACGACAACGACAACAAGGACAGCGACGTCGAGACGAAGATGAAGAAGACGGACGACGCGTTTGTAGCGACACAGCGGCAGGGCTGCGTGCCAACGGTGCAACTGGCACGCATACTCGCGCTCATGTACCCCGGCTACACCCGCGCGAGGCTCGAGCAGCTCGTCCTCGCGGCGACCGACGACGGCGCCAATGACGCGGAGAGCCCGGTGGTGGTGTACTACTCGGTGCTGCTGCCGGAGCGTCAGCTGCCGAGTGCGGCGGTGCACGAGAGCAGCGCAGCGGCGGCCACGACGACGACGACGACGCAGCCCCACCGCCGCCAGGTCGGGGCGAGCACCGACAATGACGGCAGCACACCGCCAACAACGCCGTCGGGGTGGTGGCAGTGTGGTCGCTTTGCGGCGCTCTTTTACAAGTCGTTGTGCGATGACGCCCTCGAGTCGTTGCAGCTGCTCGACGACAGCCTTTGTGCGTTTGCGCGGCGCAAGTGTGCGATGGGCAGGCGGCACTGTGCGGACGACAGGCACGCCGCCCGTGTCGTCCTCGACGACAACAACAATGACATTGACAACGAGAATGACGACGAGGACGACGAGGACATGGCAGTGACGGTGCAGCAGTGGTGTACGCTCGCCCTCGACGGCGTGCCGTGGCACGAGCTGCAGCACTGGGGGCCTGCCGTGCGCGCGGTCATGACGCTGTGGGCGTCGTCACGTGCCGCCGCCTCGGCCGCGACAACATCTGCGGCACTGACGTTGCAGCCTCCGCAGCAGCAGCAGCAGCGTAGTGTACACGAGGAGGCGGTGTGGCAGACACCTGTGCAGCAGCTGATGCGTTACTTGCGTCGTCACCTTCTGCCGCGTCGTGGGCCACTGCCACCACCGCGAGCACCCGCGCAAACGACAACGACAACAGCAGCCGCCGCCGCCAGCGACGGTGTTGACACGGAGGCGCGCCTGGTGTCGCCCGAGCATGTGGCGTACATACGCACGCTGGCGCAGCGGTGGCAACACTTTTGCCAGCTTGCTCAGCCCGCACTACGCAGCTGCCATGACGCCGCCACCACTACAGCAGCAGCAGCAGCAGCGTCATCGTCGTCACTCGCATCGCTGTCGCAGCTCGCAAGGTTGCTGCGACAGTATGACGCGCAGCGCGAGTTTGTCTGGGGCACCGCACACGTCGCCGCGTCGTCGCACCTTGTGCGTACACGACACGCCGAGGTGCCAACGCCGCACGCAGCCGCAGCGGCTACGGCAGTAGCAGCAGCCAGTGACGATGTGACGCTCACAGCTGCGACGGCAGCGGCAGCAGCGTCGCAGACGACCACGACAATGACAAGGACGCAGCGTGCGACACGCCATGGCAAGCGCAGGCCATCGCGCGTACGTGACATGTAAGCGCACGTGTGTCATTGCTGTGTGTGTGTGCGTGTGTGTATCGTTGCGTAGTCGAGTGCCGGAGGGGGCATGCGCACGACGACGACAAGATGTAATGTAGCATCGTTCTCGTGTGTGTATACACATACACATACATACACACACACACACACACGACACGAGCCACTATTTGTATGTACATGTTTATGTATCTGCGTGCACAGTGTCTGTCCTTGTACATGTTTGCCTGTCAGGTTGTGTACGACACACACACACACAGAGACACACACAGAGGCACGCGATGGCTGCAACTACGACGACCTTGAAGGTGCTCATGCTCGGGCCTGTGAAGAGTGGCAAGACGACACTGGCGAACTTTGTCTGTGGCACTCGTGACACGGCGACCTCGCGCTACTACCCCACCGAGCCGCTGCGCATTGTCGAGGCCGAGATGGACGTGGAGGCGGCCGAGGAGCCGTCGTACGGCTATGCAGGCGGCAACTACGCCGGCCGACGCCGCCGCGTCGTCGTGCAAGTGTGGGACGTGAGCGGCAACACCAAGTATCAGGCCTGCTGGCCCGCCGTGGCGAACAAGGCGGATGCGATTGTGTACGTCTTCAGCCCGGATGTGGCGAATGCCGAGAAGGAGCTGATGTTGTGGCACAAGAACTTTGCACTGCGGCACGACGAGCTTGATGAGCAGGGCAACTACGCGACACGGGTGCCGTCCGAGCACTGCCTCGTCTTTGCACACCACAGCACACCACCTGTTGCAGCAGCAACAGCAACAACGGGTGCGACGGTGCTGCCGGCGATGCCTAAGCCACTGGAGCGCGTGCGTTGTGTCGAGACGTCGCTCGACTACCAGAGTGACAACTTCAAGGAGGCGTTTGACAAGCTCATCGAGCGCGTTGTTGCCGCACGCACGCGTGCCGAGGCGGCTGGTGGTGCCGCGCCGTCACGCAACGCGGACGTTGTGCAGGCACCGACGCTGCGCATGTGACGCACAGACGCGTCAAGAGCAGGGTATGTATGTGCATGTGCGTATGTGTGCGTGCGAGTGATGTACATGTAGGTATGTAAACGGTACACACACGCATGTGTTTTCTGTGTGTGTATACATCAACCTGCTTAGCATACTGCACATGAATACGTTGTTGTTGTTGTCACTTGCGTTTGCTCTTCTTGTGTACGCATGCTAGTCGCCCGTGCCGTCTTTACCCGCACACATATACACAAAGGTATACACATACATATATATACAAATATACACAATCTTACACTGTACACACACAAACACACAGTCACAACAAGAGTAGTAGTAGTAGCAGCAGAGGAGGAGGCGTATATGCGCGTGTGCACGGGTGCCGTCTTTTGTATTTTGCTATCTTCTATCTTTCTCGCTTTTGTTTGCATTCGGTAGTACCGTGCAAAGCACACAAAAAAACACAAAAACAAAAACAAAAACACACAGACGTACAGTAGTGCACCGTGCATCGCATCTCTCTCTCTCACCCGCACCGACCATATCACTCACCTACCCACCTACCTTTTTCCTTCTCTCTTTCTGCACGTGTGTGAGTGTGTATGAGACGGGCAAGGACACGACGACGCGGACAAAAAAAGACAACACAAAACACACACACACGTAACAAGTAAGAGGAGGGCACGCAAGTGGCCTGTGACGGCGTGTTGTTGTCATTGTCGTCTGTACGGCACCGTCGGCGGTTGTTTGTTTGTGTGTGCGCGCGTGTGTGTGTGCGTTCCCGTGCAAGTCACAGGTATACTTTTCTGTCAGCAGCAGAAGCAATAGTAGTAGCGACTGTTCTGTGTGTGTGTGTACGTCGCGCAAGCTAGCATAGTAGTTCAGTGTGTACACACAGAAGCGCAGACGAACAAGGCAAGAACAGGTGAGCGTGGCGGCGGTGTCGTGTAGACGAGTACACACACAAAGACACACACATATACACGAACAGACATACAAATACGACGATAGTGCAGTGGTCATTGTGTGCGTGCGTGTGCATGTGTATAGCAGAGTCGTGAGTGCGTAGCATCATTGCTAGTGAGCAACGTTTGTGTATATCTGTATACACCGAGACTGTGTATAAGTGTGTGTGTGTGTGCGTGTGTGTGTGTATGTGTGTGCAAGAAGAGGCGGACACGAAGGGTGTGCGCGCAAGCAACACCAGCGATATGTTGTGTACGACGGGGCACGAAGAAGAGCTAGTGTGTGTGACACATGCGCACGACAAGGACAGGACGAACAGCAACGATGACGATGACACTGTTGTGCTTGACGATGGACTGACTGACACGGTCGATGCGCGCATGTCGTGCAGTTTGCTGACAGTGACGACAACGTTGACGGACGATGGCAGAGGCGACGGCGGCGGCGGCAGCAGCAACAGCAGCGACGCTGGCGACGGCGACCATAACAGCGCCACGTGGCTGCTTGACGCACACGTCAAGGACGACGATGACGAGCCACGTGCGGTGGTGGCGTTGCGGCAGGAGGACTGCATTCCGTACGACTATGACGCCGAGCTGAGCGATGACGATGACAACTACATCGATGACGATGTCGACGACGAATGCGTCAACGACGCTGGCGAGCATGACACGAAGGACACGCACGATGGCAGCAGGGTGGTGGTGATGACGGGTGGGCGTCGTCTGTACACGGGGGGCGCGCACACATTGCGCAGGGCGTCAGTGCACGCGACGCCGTTTAGCGCCGCCTGGCTGCGCGCACAGCACGACTGCAACCGCTGTCACCACGCCAAGGCTAAGGAGATGTGGGCGGAGTGGCAGATGCAACACGCGGTGCTGAGCAACGAGGCGTGTGTGTACGCCGTCGAGGCACTCATTGTCGAAGCCGCACGACGCGACTTGCGGCGGCTGCGCGCCATGTGCGCACACCCCACAGCAAGCGCAACGCGTCCTGACGTCAATGACAAGAGCAGTGCTGCTGGTAGTACGAGTAGTCATGGGAGTGACAAGGGCAGGAGCAGCAACGACGGTGGTGGCGATGACACGGCAGCGAACGTGACGGCCACATCGCACGGACTGACGTCGCCGTCGCTGACGCCGCCATTGCACTCGGCTGAGTACGTCGCGTACGCACGACGGCAGTGGTGTGTGCTGCTGCGGCGTGTGCGTGCCATGATGTGCGACAGTGTCCTGCTGTGCGCACGTGACATGATGTCGAGCCTAAGCATGCTCAACTTGTTCAGCCACGATGCACAGATGCTTGTGCGCGAACTCAATGTCAGCGTCATTGAGGAGCAGCGTCGACAGCGCCGTCTGCGCGCAGAGACGCTGCTCGCAACACTCGCCGCACAGCAGCGCCTCTTCTTGCTGCCGACACTGCGCGCGTACGAGGAAGTCGCACCGCACGCTATTGCGACAAGGACGGCCACAAGCACACACGCGCACGCGAGCATGGACGCTAGCATGCGCGAGTGTGCGCTGCCGCACAGTCGCGTAGCCGCCACCGGCGCATCGCACGCAGACGCGCGTGCACAGGCAAGCGACATGAAGAGCAGCAGTGGCGCGACAAGCAATGACGCCGACGGCGGCAGCGAAGACGACGAGGGTGATGACGAGGATGCTGGGCCAAGCAATGCGCTGTCAGAGTGTCACACGGACGACACGCCGTCGCCACTGTCGCCTGCCAGCGTACGCAGTGAGGCGACAAGCGCACACAGCAGTCGCGCTGCGAGTGTGACAAACAGCCCGCTGCGCACAAGCGGCGACGCTGCAGACGGCGACGAAGCCGACACCAGTAGCTACAGCTTTCTCACGCCTGTCGTACTACATGCGTGTGTGACGTTGCGATAGTGGCTACAAAGCTGTTGCAACTGTTTGCGTGTTTGTGCGTGTGTGTGTGTGTGTGGCAAGCAGCCATGACAAGCGAGCGCATGTGTAATACTACAAAATCTTGTATAAACACGTACATGTATGTGTGTGTGTATATGTATGTGTGTATGTGTGTGCGTTGTATGCTTTCTCCCTCGTCGTCGCATGTGCTTGCTGAAGTTGACTCTGTGTGTGGTTGGGTGTGAATGGGTGTGCTGTGATGTTCATACACTGTGCTGCGTTGACAAAAGACTATATGTACAGAAGGTTGCGCACATCATTTGGTGTGTGTGTGTGTGTGTGCACGAACGTAGTTGTCACTATGTGCGCAAGTTTATGTATTGTACGTTTGTGCATCTATGTGTAGTGTGAGAATGTGCAGTGCATAGGGGTGTAGTGTATGTATAAGTGTGTCATTTGCTAGACAAAACGACACTGTGTGGTAATGACACAGTTGTACACGTGTTTGTTGCGTGATGTGTGTGTGTATGTATGTGCTATTGTGTATGTGTGCACACAAGCAAGCACACACACACACACACAGAAACACACATCTCCGTATGTATGTGTAGGTGTGTTTGCGTGTGCGTGTGTGCACACGGGTAACAAAAACTTTGGCTGATGTTCGCTACGAACGTGGCGACATCATGCAGTCACACATGACACACAAACAGTCACACAAGCATGACTTCATGCATGCTCATGATCACGCCCACACAACTACCCCCCTACACGCACAGAAACATCGACCTTTCTCTCGTCACCTCAAGACCGCTCTCTCTTTCTGGTCGCGCACACGTTTGCACGCGCTTCTGTAGTGTACTTGCAGTGAAGTATACTGCAAGGCAAACTAGCATGCACAGAACAAACAAAAACACATGCAGGCAAACAAACATGCCTGTATCTGTCTGTGTGTGTGTGTGAGCGCACATATGCTACACAATAAAGGTTTCTACATATATACATGTATGCGAGCGATGATGAAGAGCGTGTGTGTGT
>JAKVQF020000730.1:0-19810 GCA_023091115.2 Trypanosomatidae sp. Fi-14 | reverse complement strand
TTGCCTGTTGTGCCGCTCGTGTACATGATGAGCGCCGTCTTGTCATGCTCGCTCGGTATGAACAGCGGTGCACTCGCCGCCGGCCCAGTGGCGCTGCCGAGGTCAACAACCGTCTGCCACGCATACACGCACACGCCACTCTTGCTCGTATGGTGCGCCGGCAGCTCCACTGTTGTCGTTGTCGTCGACGACGTGCCATTGCCGTTGCTGCTTGTCGCGTGCGCATCGCTCTTGTCGTCCTCGACGCCAGCGCAGGCATTGCCATTGCTGCCGCTGCTGCCATTGCTGCTCGCCTTGTTGCTATTGCAACGGCTGTTGTCATCACTGCTGTTGCTAGTGCATGGCACCTGCTCGGTGCGCAGCTCGCTGCGGACAAAGCTGTCAGGCAGCTCGTCAAAGTAGATGATCGCACACGCCGGCAGCTCGCCGGCGTCCATGGCGCGCACAAGGGCCGGCACGCTCTTGCCGTTGCAGATGATCGCACCGCTCGCCGTCTCGCGCAGCGCGTACGCGAGGGCGTCCTCGCCAAGGTTGGCGTACACCGTCGACACAACCAAGTCGCGCAGCCAAATGGCGTACGCGCTGGCGAGCCACTCCCAGCGTGTGTCCTCGTAGATGCTCACACTGCGTCCTGCGGGCAGCCGCAGCAGCGACAAGCCGCGACTAAACGCCTCAATGTACGACCACAGCTCGCGGAACGACATCGTCACGCGCGGCCGCAGGTGCGTCACGTCGACTGACCGCTCGTCGCCATTGGCGTCAACGTGGCGCTCGCGTGTGACCTTCTCGATGGGGCGGTAGGCAAAAGCCACGGCGCGGTCGCGCTGCGCACAGACGGCGGCAAAGCGTTGTGCCTGCACTGGGCCTTCGCGCAGCTTGCGGCACCACTCGGCAAAGGCAGCCTCGCTGCCGTAGCGGCCGTTGCGGTACACAGCCGTGCTCTGCGCCGTCGCTGTGCCCTCGACGGGGCGGCTGTAGGGGCCATAGCGACGCACATTGTCAATGTCCGCGTGCGGCCGCTCCGACAGCGCATTGCGCTTGTCGACTAGCGTCGTCACGCAGCCACCCATGACGTCGTTCTTTGCGTACTTGCACACACACACAACACACACACACAACACACAAACACGACAACAAATACGACAACAGGCGAGCTACAATGTCAAGGCAAGGCAACCACAGCATACGCACATATGCACGTACGCATCGCAGGGGACGTGCAACACGCGCATCGCGTGTATGTGTGTGTGTGTCAATTGCTTGTCGTCATTGTCTTTGCGCGTTTGCGTACATGTGTTTGTTTGTTTTACTACTTATCTTTGCTTACTCTTGTCGTCTTCGTATAGATTGCTGTGCATGCACTTTCGTCGCGTACGTATATATGCGTATATATATATATGCTTTTGGCAAACGTGGCAACATGTGCACAACACGAGCACGCACGCATACAAACATATACACACATGCATACACACACGCACGCATACACGCGTGTGTTGTGCGCAGAGGTGCATGTATATGCGTGCATCTGCGTACAACGGCACGTTGTGTGTTTGTGTGTGTGTGTGTGTACATGTGTGTGTGCGTGTATGCGTGCGTGCAATGTGTATAGAGCCCGCATGCAAGAGTGACACCAAGGGAGGTGTGTGTGTGTGTGTGTAAAAGTGGGAGGGGTGCGAAACACATACCTGTTCTTTCTCTGTGTGTGTTTGTGTACGGCGGCCAGTTACTATAAGTTTTGAGGAGCTGTGTAAGCTTACATGACATACATGCACATATATATATACACGTACACGCCCACACATACACAGCGAAAGACATAAAGTAAATGCAAAAAACACACATTATCATGCATGCGCAACGAACGTGTTCATTTTGTGCAAGCATACATGGCCAACCTCAGTCACCTTGTCTACTTGCGCACATGCATATGTATACACTAGTTTGTCTTTGTCTCTGTGTGTGTGTTTTGTGTTGTTACACACTTTGCCCAGAAGTAGTGAGGGTGTGTAGGGGGTGTGAGGTGTTTGTGTTGCGTCTTGTACGCGCGCTGCGTGTCGTCGCGTCGTTTTCGTATACATGTATGCGCGTGCGTGTGTGTGTGTCTGTGACTGATGGATGTATGCACGTGTGCAGCGGCATGAGAAACGGAAGAAGTGAGGAGAAGAGAGAGGGAGGAGAGCAAGTGTGCGCGAGCACGCGAGTGCAAAGTAGCCCTCGACACAAACAGCAACAACAAAGAAAGGCCGCTAAGAGCACTCTGTGTGCGTGTTTGTGTGTGCGCAGTACAAAAGAGGACGACGGCGTCAAAGGACAAGGTACATGATACTACACGCGTCAACGTACACACACATACATGTCATGTGTACTGTGCGTGCGTGTGTACGTGCACGCGAGGGTGGTGGCCTACATCGTCCTTTCCTGCTTGGTCACTACACACCACTTGTGCATACACGCATGTCTGTCTCTGTGTGCGTATACTCTACGCCGAGGTGGCGCTCTTGGCATTCTCCTTGTCGACCATCTTGACCGCCTCGAGCTTGGCCGCCTCGGCCTTTGCCGCGCGCTTGGCGACGGCGTCGCTGCTGTTGTACTTGGCCAGTATGTCCTTCAGCTGCTCGACGAAGCGATGGCACTGGTCCTCGTGCGTTGCCCACGACGTCGTCACGCGCACCAGCGTCGTCTGCGTCTTGGGATCTTGCAGCCACTCGAACACGCTGAAGGAGCGACGCAGCTGCGCGAGCACCTCGTCGGGCAAGTGCACAAAGAACTGGTTTGCCGGGTCGCACGTGACGAGCTCGACTCCGCACTCGGCCATGCCATCACGCAAGATCTGCGCCATGCGGTTGGCATGGTCTGCGAGCTCAAAGTACAAGCCGTCGCGGAAGAGCTCGAGGAACTGGATGCCAAGCAGCCAGCCCTTCGCGAGCAGGCCACCGCGCTGCCGAATGACACCGCGCATGTGTGGCTTGAGCGCGTCGTTTGTGATGACGAGCGCCTCGCCAAAGAGTGCACCGCACTTGGTGCCGCCAATGTAGAACATGTCCGTCAGCTGCGCCACGTCTGCGAGTGTGAGGTCGTTTGTCGGGCACGTCAGCGCGGCGCCGAGGCGGGCGCCGTCGAGGAAGAGGTACAAGCCGAGCTCGTGGCAGCACTGCGAGAGCGCCTGCAGCTCGGCCTTCTTGTACACCGTGCCCAGCTCCGTCGCGTTGGAGATGTACACGAGGCGCGGTACCTCGACATAGTCCGAGGCGTGATGCGCCACCACATCGCGCAGCTGCTCCGGCGTCAGCTTGCCATCGTCGCACTGCGGCACCGCAATGACCTTGTGCCCGGTCGCCTCGATCGCACCCGCCTCGAGCGTGGCAATGTGGCCAAGGTGCGTTGCGACGACCGCCTCGTACGAGCGCAGTACACCTGCAATGGCGACGAGGTTGGTCTGCGTGCCGCCCGAGAGGAAGTAAATGTCCGCCTTGGGCTGGTCCATCAGCTCACGCAGCAGCTCCTTGGCGCGCGTGCAGTCATCGTCCATGCCATAGCCGGCGTGCTGGTCGAGGTTGGTCTGCGCAATCGCATCGATGATGCGCGGGTGCGCCGCCTCACTGTAGTCGTTGACAAAGCTGTACACTTCGCTCATTGTGTTCGTGTTTGTGTGTGTGTNTTCGCTCATTGTGTTCGTGTTTGTGTGTGTGTGTGTGTGTGTGTGTGTGTGCTGTCGGTTTGACTTGTTTACGTCACGTTGCGAGGCTGACACGAGTGCGTGTGCACGACTAGCACACGCACACACACAGGCAAGCAGGCAAGCAACCACGAGTGAGTGACGAGTGTGACAGACACACACACACACACACGCATGCTTGTACAACATTAGCAGCACCATACAACAAGGGCAGGTGGATGCAACACAGCTATTCGCGACGCATCGTGTGCGTCATGCTATCTTTTCTCTTCTGCTTCTTTACCTTCATTGCCTACAAACACAAACACACGCACAAACACACACGCACAGACACATGCACACACACACACAAAGGCAAGTCGTGTGCACAACATGTGCCGCTTTTTTTTGCGTGTGGCAAAAGAAAAGCATACACGTCCTCTCATACATACACGCATACGCGCGCACGCACACGCACATGCATGCGTGGCAGTGCGGTGTGTGTGTGTATAGAAGAACACATAGCAAGGGGCGGGACGGGGTGTGAGTGTCAGTGAGGGTGTGATAGGAGGAGGAGGGGAGGGGTCGGTCGGTGAGACATGTTAGTTTGCTTTTGTGTGTGTATGCATATGTCGCTGAATTGTGCGAGGTTGAATGTGTGTGTGAGAGAGATGGATAGTGTGTGCGTATGCGCGTATGTATATGTGTATGTGTATGTATGTATGTGTGTGTGTGTGTCAAGCTGACGAGTATGCGACGAAGAGGCTGCAGCCGACTGCAAACACATGCCCGCGTCCGCGCAAACCACGCAAGATACAACAACAACAGCAAAAGCACAACAGCGACAAGGACGACTACGACAGTGCAACACCACGTGGGCGTGCACTGCGCAACACAAACACACACATACACATACACATACACGTACACAAGTTATGCAAACATATACACGTATATATATATAAACTCGAGCAAGCAAGCGCTATACACACACACACGTACACATACACAATGAGGCACATGTTGCTCACCTGCTTTACACACATACATACGTACACACACATACATACATACACACACACATGCTGTCACTGCTACACGCGCAGTATGGCCAACGTTGACGAGCACGTCGTCGTGTGCGTCTCGTTACTGCCGAAACAGCTCGGCGATGATCGGCGCATAGTGCGCGTCAATGATGCTGCGACGCACCTTCATCGATGCCGTCACCAGCCCATTCTCGGGCGTCCACTCGTCCGCCAGCACGCGCACTTGCTTGACGCACTCGAACGGCTGCCGGCCCTCGCGCAGCGCGAGCGCGGCGAGCGACGCAGCCGCGGCCTTGTGCAGTGCAGGGTTCTGCAGCACATCCGGCCACGCACCGTCGATGCCTTGCTCGCGCGCAAACGCCATCGCCTTGCTCTTGTCCGTCAGCACCAGCGCGGCAATGTGCGGCGCGTGCGGGTTGACAAGCACGCAGATGCCATTCGGCACGACGAGTGGGTGCAAGCAGTAGAGCGCCTCGAGCGTCTCGAGGGCAATGTACTCGCCGAGCGCGTTCTTCGCGAGCGCCTTGATGCGGCCAACGATGCGCAGCTGACCTGTGCCACGCTCCAGCTCGGCGACATCGCCGGTGTGGAACCAGCCTTCGTCGTCGAGCACCTCGCGCGTCAGCTCGGGCTGCTTGTAGTAGCCCTTGAAGAGGAACGGGCCACGCAGCAGCAGCTCGCCGCGTGGGTGGGGCGTGTCGGTGTGCTTGTAGTCGTCCGTGTCGAGCAAGCGGCACTCGACGCCGCGGAGGCACTGGCCAATGACGCAGTTCAGCTCACCGGTGCGCTGCACCGCGCCGTTGCACACCGTCTCGGTCAAGCCATAGCCCTGCACAACCGGCACACCGAGCACGACATTGACCCACTCCTGTGTCTTGTCCGCCAGCGGCGCGCCACCGGCGCAGATGGCGCGCATGTTGGCGCCGAGCAGCCGCCGCGTCTGCGCAAACACCTTCGCGTTCCAGTACGGCGTGTCCTTGCCACGCTGCAGTGCCTGCAGTCGGCTCGCATAGGCGCGGTCAAAGATGCGACGCTTGAGCGTGCCCGGTGCCGGCAGCTTCGCCTCCACCGTCTTCTTGATCGTCTCGAGAATGCGCGGGACGACGATGAGGAAGAAGGGCTTGTACTGTGCAATGTCGCCACACGGCCGCGCCGAGGTGTCGGTGAGGGTGCGCGGGCTGCCGTAGCAGAGCAGCGTGCCGCGTGCGAGGAAGATGAACTCGCAGACGAGCTCGAACGCGTGGGCGACCGGCAGGTACGACACGTACGTCTCCTGCTCCTGGTGGCCAATGAGCTCCGTCAGGCGCTGCGCGAGCGCCTTGGCGCCGTGCGAGAGGCTGCCGAGCGAGTGCATGACGCCCTTCGGGTTGCCCGTCGTGCCGCTCGTGTACATGACGAGTGCGCAGCGGTCGACGTTGCTCGCGACCGTGTACGGCACCGTGCTGTCCGCCTTCATGCCCACCTGCAGCACACTACGCCATGACAGCACACGCAGCCCTGTCACGTCGACCGACTCGGGCAGCTCGTCGAGGTAGATGATCGGCAGGTCATGCATGCCTGCACTACGCATGAGCGCAACAATCGGACCCACCTTGCTGCCATTGCAGATCATTGCCTGACAGTCGCTCTCGCGCAGCGCGTAGACGAGGGCGTCGTTGCCGAGGTTGGCGTAGACCGTGACGGCGACCATGTCTTGTGTCCACATGCCCAGCAGGCTCGTCATCCACTCCCAGCGCGTATCCTCGTACAGCGCAACCTTGTCCTCGGCGCCGAGGCCGAGCGAGACGAGGCCTTTGCCAAACGCCGTCAGCATCTGCCACAAGTCGGCATAGTTGATGTACGACGGCTCGTTCAGGTACACCACCTCCCACGGCCGCCGCGGCTGCTTCGCGTCGCCGCTGTCGACAAACTCTTTGCGCACTTCGCGTGTCGTGCGGTACGCCATGGCGTTGCGCTGCGGCCAGCGTGCACAGTTGCGCTGCAGTGACTGCAGAATATTGTCACCACTATACCACTCACGACACAGCGCCGCGTGCTCGGCGTCGCTGACGTGGGCGCAGCGGTAGACACCACTGCGGTCGGCCGTGTCAGCGCTCACTTGCACATTGACGGCACCGTACTTTTGCCGCGCCGCCACCATCGGTGCATCGACCAGCGAGCGATCATTCTGATAGCTCATCAATGTCGCGACACACCCGCCCATGGCTGCAACGCGTGCTGTGTCGTTTGTTCTTGTAACGTATGTATCTGTGTGTGTGTATATATGTTTGCCTTTGTGTGTGTATGTCTGCGTGAGTACTTATGCGGACACAGAGAGTAGCGCCAACTACACGCGCTAGTTACACCGACTGCACACAAACATTGACACAACGCAAGTTACAGTCACGTACACACACATGCACGCAAATGCACGGCATGCATGCCGTTGTATGTATGCGTGTGTGTTGACGCTCACGTTGATCGTGTCAAGAGGTATAAGTTCACTAGGCGTTAGTGCGTCACGCACAACATGTGCAGACACACATGCATAAACGTGTGTGTGTATGTGTGTGCACATATACCATTTATGCTCACCGTGCACATGCACACACACACACACATACAGATACGTATACACACCGTACATATGTGCGCGTACACGTCCATGTTGACGTGTTGCGCTGTGTGTGTATGTGTGTATGTGTGTGTATGTATGTGCTTGTGTGTGTGTGTGTATAGCGGGCGAGTGCGTTTGTGCTCGTCAGCGCACAAGTGCACCTCGTTGCTGTACATGTATACACGCCGACACGTGTCACTGTCACGTGTGCGCGATCGTGTGCATGCGTGTGTGTGTGTGTGTGTGTGTGTGTGTGTGCGTTGTTCGTACTTGTGTGACACAGACACCATTTGCTTACATGTATATACGCATGCGCATGTGTGTGTGTATATGTGTGTGTATGTTGCCTGTGCAACTACGTATGCACTGGTGTTGTCCCTGTTGACTTTGCGTGTTTTTGTGTATGTGTGTCTTTGTGTGTGTGTATGTGTGTTGCTTGTGTGTACGGCTTGTATGTACGACTTTGCATGCACGCGACTGCACCTGCGCGTGCACTCGGCATTCTCACCATTTGCACTTACCTCATTCGTCTTGTCAATGTATACGACACACACACACGTGCGCACATATGCACATATACATATATATATATATATATATATATATATGTAGCGCAAGTACACAAGTTACGTTATAGCACACACGAGTAGCGCATACAACACCTCGACGGTATAAACAACCGACACACACACACATAAGTGATTGCTGCAAACACACACACACACACACGTATTAGCACACACACACATCTCTCGTACTGCATACGTCACTTATGTGCTGCATGCTCGCTTACGTCACACACACACGTTACTGGTGTATGCAACCACTGCCACGCTTCTCCGGCATGCTAGGCGCCTCTGCAGGCACCTCATGTTGCTGCTGCTGCTGCTTTTGCTCGGCCGCTGGCGCAGCAAAGCCAGACTCCGTCATCGACGTCGGGTTGCTGCTGCTGCTGCTGGTGCTTGTACGCTCGTCCGGTGCGGCTGCCGTGGCGGCCGTGTGCGCATAGTGTGCCTGGTGGTGGTGCTGCTCGTGCTTCAGCAGCACTTGTGCCGCATCCGCATGCGTCGTCGTCGTCGCTGCCGTCGCCTCGCTGCGCGACGCCAGCCGCGATGCATTGTTCGTCGCACGACTGCTGTCATTGTCATTGTCGTCGTCGTCGCCGTCACCACCACCACGGCGGTGGCTGCTGTCCTTGTCGTGCGTTGTCGCACTGCTTGTGCGTACAGCCGCGCTCGTCTCTGCTGCGGCAGGCGATAGCGCTGCCGTCGTCGTCATCGGCGTCGCATCGCCGCTCGCGGCGGCAGAGAACTGCGGTGAGGTGGCTACCGTCGGTGTCGTCGTCGCTGCTGCAGCTGTGTTGCTGACGTCTGCTGTCTGTACTGCCGTGGCGCTGTTGTCATCTGCCGCCGCCTCGCCGTGGCCTGGTTTGCTCTTGTTTGCCTTGTCAGACGACACAGCACGGCGCTGCTGCTGTTGTTGCTGTCGTGTTGCTCTACTCTGTGCCGTTGTGGCAGACGAGGACGCATTGTTGTTGTTGTTGTTGTTGCGACTGTTGCTGTTGCTCTTGCTGCTGCGTTGTGTTGTGGCTGTTGCGGCTGTAGTGCGTGTGCCACTGCGACGACTGCGGCTGCTGCTGCTGCTGCGACTGCTGCTGCTACTGCGACTGCTGCGACGCTCTGTGCCACCACCACGGCGATGGCTGCGCTGCGACGTGGACAGTGACGTGACGGCGCGCTGCTCCTTCTTGTTGTTGTTGCGGCTGTTGTTGTTGTTGTTGTTGCTGTTGCGTGTGTCACGCTCGCGTGGCTGCTGCTGCCTGCCATGGCCACGACCGTGATCCTCGTCTGCCGCACTCGCGTCATCGCGCTGGTGTGCATGCCGGCTGTTGTTGCTGTCATGGCTGTTGTTGTTGTGACTGTTGCCACTGTGAGTGTTGCAATCGTAGCAGCGGAAGAGGCCCTTGTCCGCGCCCTCGGCAACACGACGGCCGCGCGCAAACACGCCACACTGCGTACAAAACTCGTACCCCAGACGCGCCCAGCAGCCGTAGCAGTAGTAGCGCTGATCGCGGCGGTCACGACGCAGGTCCTCGCTGGCTTGACGGCGATGACACTGCGCACACGTCATGTGCGTAGTGCGCGCACGCGACGACAGCGATGTCGACATGGTCGCGTTGTCGTCGCCCTTCTCGTGACTGTCACGACTCGCGGCACCGCCACGTCGTGCGGCTGCGCGCGCATCATGTTGTTGCTGTTGCTGTGCTGTGGCTGTCATCATCGACGCCGTTGTCGCGGGCGTCGTGCACACGTCATCGCTGCTGCGCACCACACACAAGGATGGCACAATACTTGCGAGCATCTGCAGCTGCGACGGCGTCACATCGCCGTGTATGATGCTCGCATGTGCGCTGTTGTTGTTGTTGTTACTGCCGCTGCTGCCGCTGCCAGTCTGCGTCGACGACGATGGTGGTGCGCTGCTCGTGTGCGTCGCTGTTGTCGTCGGCGTCGGTGCCAGCGACGACAGACACTGCGAACTGAGCTGCAGACCAAACACATTGTCACGCTGTGGTTGCGGTTGCTGTTGCTGCTGCTTGTTGGCTGCTGCAGCTGCTGCTGCAGCCATGGCAATGGCAGTCGATGCCGTTGTCATTGTCGTCGTTGCACCGCCGCTCCTCACATCCTCTTTGCTTCCTACTGCTGTTGTTGCTGCAGTCGTCGTCGATGTGTGGGCGGCGCGTGACGGTGCCGTGACGGCGAGTGTTGCGCCATACGGTGGTGGTGGTGGTGGTGTTGCTGCTGGCTTGACATTGCTCATTGCCGTCTTGCGAGCAGCAACAGCAGCAGCAGCAGCAGCACTCGTCGCGGCCGTGTTGCGTGGCTCGCTTGTCGTGCGCGTGCCTTGTGCATTGTTGTTGTTGCTGTTGCTGCTGCCGGTGTTGTTGTTGCTCACCGGCACAATCGCAGAGTTGACAATGTGCTCCGACACGAGCCACAGCACCAGCTTCGCGCGTGTAATGAGGCAGTGCTCGAGCAGCTCGTCGACGTCGTGCCGGAAGGCTGGTCGGAGAATGTCATAGCGCACGCGACTAAACAGCCAGCGCGACGGCGTGGTGCTGTTGTCAGCGCCACCGGCTGCTGCTGTCGTCGCCACCGCTGTTGCTGTTGTTGTGTTTGTCGTGCTGCTCGTTATGCTGTCATTGGCCACGCTCGTAGCGCCCTCGCCCGCCTTGCCGCTGCTGCCCGCCTCACGCAGCGTGCACGCAATGATGGCGCCCTCGACGACGTCAGGGTGCGTCACCTCAACCACCGCGTCACCGTATGTTGTGTAGCACTTTGCCGCCTTGTCATACACCTCGAGCGCGTACACGCGCGGTGTTGCTGGCTGTGGTGCAAAACGATTATGGCCGCTGCCGCCACCGCCACGATGCTCCATTGCTGCTGTTGTTGACAACGATGACAGCAGCTGTTGCTGTTGCTGTTGCTGTTGATAATGCGGACGTGTTGGTTGTGGCAGTTGTGCGCCGACGCGAAAATCGACACTGATGCTTGTTGGTGGCCGCCACACAATCAGCGGCTCAGTGCGGAATGTGACCGTCAGCGGCTGGAAGACGAGGCCCTCGCTGACGTAGTCGTCCGCGTCAAGCAGGTCAATGGCGCGTGTGAGGTCGTGTGTGGCGTGATGCACGACAAGCAGCGTCGTTGGCGTGGGCGTTGTCGTCGTCATGACCAGGTCGCTGTTGCTGTTACCACTGAGACTGTTGCTGTTGTTGTTGTTGTGGCTGCCGCTGCCTGACATGCCGAGCACCGCCGTCGCCGCTGTCATGGCGCGCGCCTTCTCGTCAGAGCACAAGTGCGCCGCCAGGTATGTCTGACGCTGCGACCAGCTCATGCGTTGCATCACATTCGTCCCAGGGCTGTCCGTCGTGCTCCAGTACAGCGCGTCGTGCACGAGCAGCTTCTCCGTGTGGCGGTCGCGCGTGAGCTGCGCCAGGTCGCCCTCGAGCACGAACGCGTGCACGTCATCGAGCGGCGCACCGCCGCGCCACACCGACGGCGGCAGCGCGAGCACCGCACGCATGTGCGGTGGCACGAGGTAGAACGCCCGTCGACAGTAGAGCAGCAGGTAGTGATGACTGCCCGCCGGCTTGCGTCGCACACCATAGTGGCTCTTCAGCCGATAGACACGACTCTTGTCGAGCATGTCGCGCGTCGAGAAGGGCACCCAGTAGTCGCAGACGCTCGGGAACTGCAGTCCGCGGGTGGCGACGCAGTCGAAGAGCGTGCTCATGACGCGGCAGTGCTCCTCGTACGACTCGACCATGGTCGCGGCACGACAGCTCTCGTAGTGTGTGGGGTGCACACTGCGCAGCGGCGGCTGCGCGCAGCACCCGAGCACCATCGTCCGCAGAGCACGCAGCACGTCCTCCTTGCTCGCCGTGGCGTCGACGCTGTGGTACATGCCGGCGGCCTTGGCGAGACTGACGATGCGTGCGTGCAACACGCGGTGATACTTGAGCTTCTCGCGCAGCTCCTCGCCACCGCCGAGGCGGGCGAGCAGGGGCTCGTCCTCGGTCGCCTCCATGCCAATGATGCCAACAAAGGGTATCTGTCGCGTGCGCAGCAGGGCGGCGAGGTAGTAAACGTCCTCGATGCCTTTGCAATTCTTGTCAATGACAACGCCCTTGACATCGCGGCGCAGCCGCTGTCGCTCGAGCAGCTCGTCGAGCCGCGTCGCGAGGGCGTCAAGGACGTCCTTGGTCGTCTCCCACAGCGCCCGCTTGCCTTGTCCGCCGCGCAGGTAGTCAGCACCCGAGAAGAAGGACCAGCCCATGCCATCTTGCTGCAGATTGTCAACGAGCTCGCGGCCGAGTGTTGTCTTGCCAACGGCAGGGATGCCAGAGAGGAGGACGCACGCAAACTTTGGCGGCTCCTTCGACTGCAGCGCCGCCAGCGTGGCATTGCCAACACTGACCGTCAGCGGCGCCGTTGCGGCGGGGGCGGGTGCCGCAGGCATCGTCGTCACACTGCGTGCAGGCACCACAGCGACAACGGCAGCACTCGGCATCGTGCCTGTCGTTGTCGACATGTCCGCGTGACTGGCCGCGCCGGCTGCTGCTGTTGTTGTCGTCGCAGCCGCAGGCACGGCGGGTGTTGGTCGTGCAATGACGCCAAACGGCGATGGTGTGAGGCCGCTGTGCGCACTCGTCCGTGTCGTGTGTTGCTGTGACGGCTGCTGAGGCAACGACATGGGGACAGCGGTCATTGTCGCGTTGTTGCTGTTGCTGCTGCCCATCGTTGTTGTTGCACCAGCCGACGATGATGGTGGCATGGGTGGTGGCGGTGGTGGTGGCAGGATGGGGTATGACAATATCGACGACTGTGCCGTCATCATCGTCGGTGCAGCCGTCATACTCGCTGCGGGGGTGTGCGTCATCGACGACGATGCCGCTTGTGTTGGCCGCTGCAACATTGCGCTCGTTGTCGTCGACGATGATGGCTGCTGCTGCTGCTGCTGTTGTGGTGGTTGTGTCACAGCTGCTGGTGCGAGCATTGTCGCATTCGTCTGCGACATTGCAGCACGCTGCTGTGACTGCTGTTGCTGCTGTTGTTGCTGCTGCTGCTGTGGTGGTGGTGGCGCACTCGTCATGTTGCCTACGAGGAACGGCTGCATGGCTAGTTGCATTGGCAACAACTGCCCCGTTGTGCTCGACCCCGCCTGCAGTCGAAACGGCATCATCATCGCAGCCGTCGCCTGTTGTGCCTGCTGTTGTGCCTGCTGCTGTGCCTGCTGCTGCTGCTGTTGTTGTACTTGTGATGCGTGCTGCTGTGTGTTTGCCGTAAACTGTGCGAGCATGCCTGGTGGTGGGGCAGTCAGTGACATGAAGGCCATACCTGTAGGCTGCTGCTGCTGCTGTGGCTGCTGCTGTGGCAGCATAGCAGGCATGAACGGACGCTGCTGCTGCTGCTGCTGCTGCTGCTGCGGCAGCGATGGTGGTGGTGCAAAGGACTGCATGAAGGGCGGTGGCAGTGCGCCAGCAAACATTGACGGTGGTGGTGGTGGCGGCTGTGATGACGGCTGCTGCTGCTGTTGCTGCTGCAGCATCATGGCGGGGTACATGGCCTGCGCAGCGGCAAACATGTTTGGCGTCGACGACGACGCCAACTGCTGCTGTTGTTGCTGTGGTGTTGGCTGTCGTTGTTGTGCAGCCGACTGCTGTTGTTGTGGTGGTGTCTTTTGTTGCTGCTGTCGCTGCTGCTGCTGCTGCTGCTGCTGTTGTGATGGTGGCGGTGGGGGTGGTGGTGGCATGAAGGGCGCCTGCATGCCTGGCATCAGCAGCGAGGGCGGCAGTGGTGGTGGGGGTGGAGGTGGCAGCATGGACGGTGGCATCATGAACGCACCATACGGCGGCATCAGTGGCATGTGACTGCCGCTGTTGTTGCTGCCGTTGTTATTGTTGCTGTTGCTGTTGTGTGTTGGCGGCATCGGTGGTGGTGGCGGTGGTCGGAAGGCACCGAGCATCATACCTGGTCCAGCAGCCATCATGTGCGGTGGTGGTGGCGGTGGAAGCGGAGGTGGTGGCATGAGCGGCATCTGCTGCTGTGATGGTGTGAGTCGCTGCTGCGGCTGTTGCTGTTGCTGCTGTTGTGATGGCATGCCTGACATTGACTGCATACGCTGTTGCTGCTGTTGTTGCGCTGTTGTGCTTGTCGTTGTCCCTGCTGCTGGTGCTGCTTGCGGTGGTGGTGGTGGTGGTGGCGGTGGTGGTGCGAGGCCGTGGTGTGGTAGCAGCATCGGTGGCGGACCGAGTGACGACATCATGTGCTGCCTGCTCGGTGGCATCATCATTGCCGTCGCAGGCAGCTGTGCGCTGTTGGCGGCAGCTGCGGCATTGTTGTGCGCACTCATTGCTTGTGCCGTCATGCTGCCCGTGCCAATCGGCTTGCTCGATGGTGTGAACGACTTGGCATTGACGTTCAGCTTCGTCTGCGGTGGCGGCGAGCGCGGTGCGGTGTCATCTGCTGGTGTTGTCGACGACGTAGCTGCTACTGCTGCCGCTGTTGTTGGCGCTGCTGCAGCCTCCGTTGCCGTCGGTGTCACGGCAATGGGTGCGGGTGGCTGCACCGTATGCGTCGCCGGTGTTGCTGCTGCTGTCGACTCGCTTGTTGCTGGTTTTGTTGTTGCTGTTGCGTCGTGTGCGGCAGCGGGAGCAGCATGCGTTGCCGTGTCTGCCGTCGCTGCTGGCATCACTGTTTGTGCGTCAACAGCGACAGTGTGCTGTGACGCGTGCTCATCAGCTGCCTTGTTGCCGTCTTCGTTGTGTTGCTGCGGTTGCTCTTGCTGCGTATGCAATGCTACTGTCGCGTCGCTTGCAGCCGCTGACGTCACCGTCGCCTTGCATCCTTCTGTTGTTGTTGTTGGTGGTGTCACATCGTGTGCTGCGTCAACGTGCCTCGTCGGCTCGTTTGTTGCTGTTGCCGTTGCCGTTTTTGCAGGCTCGTCTGCTGCCGCTGCCACTGTCGCGGATGCCGCGTCTGCCTCAGACGACATGGTGCGACCGCGTGTATATACTTGCTTGTTTGTTTGTATGTGAGTTTGTTTGTGTGTGTTTGTGTATATGTGAGTGTGTGTCAACTACGCACGACTATTTTGTACTAGACGTCCTAACGCGTATGTATATATATGTATATATATGCTTGTATGTATGTACACGTTCTTCGCTCGCTGCCTCGCCGAGCTTGACTTGTATACTTATTTACTTGTGTATGTACGTGTGTACACTGCTGTGCGACGTCTGCTGCCGACTTGCAATACGATGCGCACAAGCGCAGAGCGATGCGTCGAGGGGGTGGTGGGTGTGTTTGTTTGTGTGTGTCTGCCTGTTAGTGACAACGTATACAGCACGAAGCAAGCTAGCAAAAAAGAGTGCGAGCGCTTGCGGGCGAGTAAGTGAGAGAGGGCGTGTGTGTGTGAGTGTTTGTTTGTTTGTTTGTTTGTAGTGTGTGTGTGAGGCTGACAGGGTGCGCAGAGTGGCAAAAGTAAAAGTGAGGGCAGTGTGTGTGTGTGTGTGTGTATGTGTGTGAGGGAGTACGCAGACAGAGTGCAGGAAAGACAGGAGGAGAGCGAGTGAGAGTGAAGGAGTGTGTGTGAGGGAGTGTGTGCGAGAGGGAGGACGGTGTGTGTGTGTGTGTGTGTCACTTGTTGTTGTACTTATGTATACGTGTTGTATGTGTGTGTGTGTGAGTGCGTGTACTGCGTACTTGCACCTACACAACGTGTATGCACACTGGCACACGCGTGCGACTTGGCAATGTCTTGTCGACACGCACACACACGCACGCACGCAAGACGACAACGGCGTACACGGCTTGCAAACCCTTGGCAGAAACAACAAGAACAGCAACAGGCAGTGCACGTGAACACACAAGAATATGCGCGTCAACACAATGTCATGTGTGTGCGTGTGTGTGAGTAGTTGTGTGTATTTGTCGTGTGCATCGCGCACACGTTTGCTTTTGTGTCGCATACAAGCACATACACACACACACATGTGCATGCATATGTGTGCGTGTGTACTTCTTGTTAGCAGGTGATAGCGGCAGCATGTGTGCAGGCCGCGTCGACGCCGCAGAGCACTACGCCCGCGTCGCGCATCGCCGCACGACACTGCGGCGCGCGCACCTCGGCGTCCACAGCCGCACACGCGTCCTCGAGCAGCACCACGTCGTAGCCCAGCCGTCGTGCGTCCATGACAGTATGGTAGACACAAAAGTCGTAGGCCACGCCACAGACAAACACACGCGTCACGGCCGCGGCGCGCAGCCGCGCGTGCAGCTCCGTGGCGGCGCCCTGTTCATCGGCAAAGGCCGAGTAGCTGTCCGCCTCCACACGTGTGCCTTTGCGTATGCACACATCGACGCGCGCCGTGTGCAAGTCGGGGTGCAGTGCGGCGCCGGCGCTGCCCTGCACGCAGTGCACTGGCCATGGCCCGCCGTGTGTGACAAACGAGCTGTGTGCGGCGGGGTGCCAGTCTTGTGTGACGACACGCAACGCAAAGCTGCCGCACGCGAGCAGGCGATTGATGCGTGGCAGGAGCGTGTCGGCGGCGGGGACGTACAACGCCCCGACACGCGGCTGCACAAAGTCGACCTGCACGTCAACAACGAGCAGGGCATCATGGGCGCCATGTGTGTGTTGCATGCCGCACAGGCAGCGACCGTTGTGGTCGCTGGCCTCGTCGTGGTGGTGTGTCACCGTACTGCGCATCTTGTCTACACAGCAACAAGGGCAACAAGATGCACACGTGCGTGTACGTGACACACACAAACACACACACATAGATGTGCATGCGCACAACTCGACATTGTCGTGTCTACGCACGTGCTTCGCTACGCAACGCTTGCGGTGCGATGTCGCTTGACGCGCGTCGGGCTGCTGCAGTCGCTGCTGCCTGTCAGACGTTGTGCATAGTGTGCGACGACGGCGGCAAAGGCGCAGTCGTGCTCCGCCACACCGCACACACGCAGCCGCGTCTGCAGCTGCGCCACAGGCGCAGGCAATGCGAAGCGCACACACGTCTGTGCCGTGTCTGCCGCCGTCCTGTCTGCACACGAGGATGGCTGCGCAGACGTTGCTGCTGCTGCGCTCGCTCTCGTTGTCGTCGTCTGTGTCTGCTCGATACGCTTGCGCGTGCTGTGCGTGTTGTCCTTGCTTGCCGCCGCCGCGTTGACGTGCTGTGTGCGCGACAGTGCGTTGCGGCGTCGTTGTGCTCGCCTGCCACCACGCGGCATGTTCTTGTATGTGTGTGTGTGTGTGTGTGTGTGCTTGTCGTCTATGCTGCATGTACACAAACGAGAACACAGACATGTGCAGACACAACACAGTAAACAACAACGACGCGCATGCACGCGTGCTTGTGTAGCGCACTCGCTCAGCTGTATTGGTCGAGCAGTGCGGCCACCTTCGCCTGCAGCTCCGCCTCACGCCGTCGTGCCGTGTCCACGTGCTGCGCGCGTGCCGCTGCCGTCGTCAAGCTCTGCTGTAGTCGATTGATGCGCAGCCGCAGAGCATTGTTTGCGTGTGACTCGAGCAGCACCTGCTCCTGCAGCTCCTCCCGTGCGGCGCTCTGCTGTCGCAGTGCACTGCGCAGCTGCAGCTGGTCGCGTGTCAGCAGCTCGCGTGTCTGCGTCACGTACTCGTGCACAAGGCGCACACGCGCGTCGTGCTCGGCGCGGACAAGTGCCGCTGTCGTGCGCTGCACGCGCAATGTGCACATTGTCGCAGCATCAGCATCAGCATCGTCAGCCTCATCGTCATCATTGTCATGAGCCTGCTGCATCGCCGCCGTGGCATGTGGTGCGGACAATGACATGGCCTGTGCGTGCCATGCTTGCTGCTCCGCAAGCAGGGCGCGGAGTGCCGCCATGTAGTAGTCACGCACCGCGTCCTCGACACTGGCCGAGAGGGCGGCGCGCAGTGCTGCCGCGTCGTCCTCGTTGTCGTCGTCCTCGTTGCCATCCTTGTCGTCTGCCTCTGCTGCGCGCCACCACGACGCGGACGAGGACGACAGTGCAGCCATTGTCGTCTTTGCCGCAGCGCCCGTTGTGGCTGCATGCGAGGAGGATGACAGTGACGACTGCTGCTGCTGTTGTTCTTGTTGCTGCTGCTGCTGCTGTCGACCCGACACGCGATCGAGCAGCAGGGCAATGTCCTGATGCATAAAGCTGCGTGTGCGATAGCACCAGATGCGGTGCGTGCTGCTCTGCAGCGCACACGAGTGTCCTGTGGCGTCGTGGTGTGCTTGCTGGTGGTTCTTGCGACCCCGACCACACGCCACCAGGCCACAGATCATGCACTCCCACAGGTCCTCGCAGGTCTGACACAGCGCACAGCGCGTGTCGCTCAGCAGCTCGTACAGTGAAAAGCGGCAGAGAGGACAGTCGGCCGATGTTGTCGGCAGCTGCGCGTAGCAGGTGAGGTGGAAGCGGTGCTGACAGAGCGTCACCACACACGCCTGCGAGGCGAGCGGCTCGACCTGGCAGATGGCACACGCCTCGTCGCGCAGCTGTGCCGGCAGCGCCGTCGCTGGCGGCGGCAGAAGCAGCTGCTGTTGTTGTTGCTGTAGTGGTGGCGATGATGACAACTGCTGCTGCTGCTGCTGCAATGGCGTGCTCGTCGCACTCGCGCTCGCGTGTGTCATTCGCCAGTGCTGCCGACGCTGTGCCACGTGCGGTGGGCTATTGTCAAGTGACGCCGTCACAACATCCCACAACGCCACGACCGATGTTGCTGCGCCTGCTGCCGTCGTCGCTGCTGCTGCTGCTGCTGTCATCGTCAATGTCGTGTCCTCGCTCGCTGTGTTGTTGTTGTTACTGCTGTTGCTGCCGCTGTTGTTGTTGTTGTGTGTGGACAGCAAGCGGCCGTCCTCGCACACGTGGTCCACCGCCACGACAACGCCAGGCGCATCGCTGATGCTGCGCTCGAGTGTGTGGCGCAGTGCGACTGCGTGGGCTGCGGTGCGGCACTTCATCAGCAGCGCATAGGCGTGCACCTCGCCACGTACCACACACACACGCACCACCTCGAGTGCGCTCGGGCTCTGTCCTGGCAGCGATGTCGTCGTCGGCGTGGTCGTCGCGACGTTGCACGCTGCGTGTACATACTCGTCATCACCTTCCGTGACGGTGACGTCATGGCATGACGGCTGCGGCTGCTGCAATGTGCTCACTGTTGCTGACGTTGTTGCTGCATTGGCCATATCAGCGACGGCCGCGTCATGTGCCTCGACAAGACGCAGCAGTGCGTGTGCGAGGCCGAGCGTGACGGGCAACATGTGCAGCAGCAGCCACTCACTCATCGAGGTCATTGCCGCGGCTGCGGCTGCACGCGCGCCGCCATCGACCTCGCCAGCAACGCCGTGGGCAGGCTGCAGCGTCAGCTCGAGCAGGCGTTCGCTGTCCTTGTCAAGCGCAACGACGAGTGTGTGTGCGACTCGTTTACTACAGCTGTTGCTGCTGCTACTGCCACCACCGCCAACAACCTCGTCGTCATGCAGCCCTGACGTTGCTGTCGCTGCGCCCTGCTCCCTTGCGCTCATTGTGTCGTGCTCATACATACCCACCTACAATGTCAGCTACGACAACAACAGCACAAACAAGCAAGCACAGCATTGTCAACATTGACACATACACACAAATGCAGAGCGCGCGTGCACACACACACACACACACACGACACGCAGACGCGTGCACAATGACAGTGGCATGTGATGACACAAAGAAACAAAAGCACACAAAGACACAGACGGTGACATGCGCGGTCACGTCAAGAACGACGATGGTGCAGTGTTCGCCACGCATACACACACACACACACACATACATGCATGCTCACACTACTGCGTGTGTATGTGTGTGTATGTGTATGTGCGCGCACGTGTGTGACAGCGCAACTAGTGCGACGACACCTGCTGCAGCTTCGGGTTCCACATGAAGCCAAACGACACGGCGC
>JAKVQF020000729.1:0-19445 GCA_023091115.2 Trypanosomatidae sp. Fi-14 | reverse complement strand
AAGCCCGTTGCACTCGCTGTTGCCAGCAAGTTGCTAGCTGCTGCGTTGCGCATCTGCCTTTATGTGTTGTGTACACTTTTTGGTGTAGGTCACGTGGTGTTTCGCAGCAGTGCTTTTATGCTATTTGTCGAACTGCTTTATGCTTTGTTCCTTCCACTAAAACGTACTGCGTTGTGCTAGCTAGTTGTTTGTTTGCGCGAGTGCGTATTTGCTTTTGCGTGTGCGTGTGTGTTTGTATGTGTGTGTATGCTACTTGTTTCCTTATTTACACGTATGCAACATGTATGTTTTGTATCATGATGTCAGTGCAATGTTAGCCTTGTTTGTTTTACGGGCTTTTTTACATGCACGTATAATTGTGTTTTGCCTTGGGTTTTGTTGTTTAGTTGTTTGTTCATCTGTGTGGTGGCCAGTTTGTATGTGTTGCGTGATGACATCAGTTTGTTTATATAGTATGTTCGGTTTTGTTGTGTTTGCATAGCGTTGTGTAACACTGTCCTTGTCATATGTTGTTTGCTGGTGTTGACAATGTTGTCTGCTATGCTCACTATCGCATGGTTGTTGCAATGGCGTCTAGTGTGCTTTCATCACCCTTCATGTAGTCGTCGTCTTGTTGGTCCTCGTGGCACGCATCGTTTGCACGATGGTTGCTTTCCGTCTGGTCTGCCAGTCTCGGCCACAAGTTGTCCTTTATCGCTTGCTTGTACCATTGCACCGTCGCGTCGAAGCCATCGTCAAATTTGATTTGCTGTCGCCAGCCTAGTTGTTCAAGCTTGTGCGTGTCGATATCGTATCGTGTGTCGTTGAAATCGCGGTCTTTGACATACGTCACGTAGCGCTCAAAGCTGGAATCTGTCGCAACAGCAGCGTCGCCGTGAAACGCACGCACTGTGCGCATCGCAATGTCACGTACACTGTACTCGTCGCGACTGCCAATATTGTAAACTTCGCCAATGACGCCCTTCTCGATGAGCAGTTCAAATGCGCGCACCACGTCGTCGCAGTGAACAAAGGTGCGTGTCGAGTCGCCCTTGCCGTGTATCGTGAGTTGTTGTTTGTGGTATGCCTGGTAGATGAAGCGCGGTATGAGTTTCTCTGGGTACTGATACGGCCCGTATACATTGTTACCACGTGTGATGATCACGGGCAAGTTGAACGAGATGTGGTACGTCTTGGCAATGTACTCGGCCGCCGCCTTGGTGGCCGCGTACGGGTTGGTCGGATTGAGGGCGCTGTCCTCGTGCTGCGAGTTGTCCACTTCGCCGTAGACCTCGTCGGTGCTGACGTGTATAAACTTGGCCACCTTGCCGTACACTCGCGCACACTCGAGGAGGACGTGCGTGCCATAGACGTTGTTCAGTGTGAAGGACAAGCTGTTGCCGAAGCTATTGTCGACGTGTGTTTGTGCGGCAAAGTGTACAATCGTGTCAATGTCGTAGCATCGCAGTAAATGCATGACTAGGTCGCGATTCGCAATGTCACCCTTGACAAAGTGGTAGTGCGCGTCATCAGCAACCTCAATCGACTGCTTATTGGCGCAGTAGTCAAGCTTGTCGAAGTTGTACACATGCACGTCACTGTGGTGGCGGACAAAGTGATTGATAAAGTTACTGCCAATGAACCCACAACCTCCCGTCACCAGCATGTGACGCAGCGGCCGTGCTGCGTCGCTGCGCACCTTGTGTTCATCGACACTGGCACCTTTGCGAAACATATTGTCCGCGTCGCACTAGCGTGACGCGGACAACAACATGGAGGACAATAATAACAACAACGCAAGCAACACGACAAGCGACGCAATTTTGCGCAACAAGAGCAGTGACATGTGCACATGCATGCGTATTGTNGTATGTGTGTGCCTTCGCGTCGCGGCTATGCGGTCATGCTGCTGTTCTTGTCGCGTCTACTTGCTGCCAGCGTTCGTCTTCGCGTGCGAGCGCGCCGTCACGACAATCTTCTTGACCGACGGATGCATCGAGCGCACAATCTTCTCCGCCTTCTTCTTGTCCTTCATGACGAGGGTGTACAAGTAGCGACTGCAGCGCACCTTGAACTTGGTCGCCGTCGGGTTCTGCTTCACCTTGACGCAGCGCGCATCCTTGCGCGCGCAAATCGCGAGGAACTCCTTCAGGCTCTTCACCTCACGCGGCATGTCGCGCTGTGGCTGTGTGTATATGTATGTGTGTACGTGTGTGTGTGTGTGTGTCTGGCTAGACAAGCAAACGGCAAGGACAACAAGACAGTCGCGCGCACACACACGCAAGCATACACACACACGGGAGTGCAAATGTGTATGTATGCTAAAATACAACTCGACATCATCGTCATTGTCGTCTATGACTGCGCGTGCGTGTTTGTGTGTGTGTGTGTGTGTGTGTGTGTGTGTCTATGGTGTGCTTGTATGCTGTGCGTCTATGCGCGTACTCGCTGCTTGCACTCTCTGTATCTGTATATGCACAAACATCTATACTTCCATATATACATTTATTCATTCTTTGTACATAAAAACACAAAGAATGAGACACACACACAAAAAGAGAGGCAGACACACGTGTGTATATACATATGTGCCCTTGTGTCCACCTTCGTCATCGTCTATGTGTCCACCTGCGCGAGTCGCTTCAGGTCGCGCAGGACGCACACAAACTTGTTCTCGCTTCCGTCGAGGCCGCACGCGGCGGCCTCACGTCGCAGTGCCTCCCCACGCTGTGTCAGCACTTCTTGCATCGCCTCCACCGACCACACCCCGTTGAGGCAGAACAGCTCGTCGTTGCCGTGGCGCTGCGGCCGTGTGAGGATGCCGAGGTCGGCCAGACTGTCAATCGCGAGCGCCACACCGCCCGCGTGCATAGACGGAAAGTGACGCTCACCCATCAGTGCCATGTACAGCTGATGTACCTCGCGCACCTTGAGCGTGGCGGCGCTGTTGCTGCCGTTGCCGTGTGCGGCGCCAACACCACCACTGCTGCTGCTGCTGCTGCGCCCACTCGTCGAGTGACGCCCTCTGCTGGTGTTGCTGCACAAACTGCCTGTGCTGTGACGACTACCGCGCAGCGACGGCGCTGCCGCATCGCCAACGGCAAAGTACACAGCGCGCTCTCGCACTTGTGCCTGTCGCAGTGTCAGCACAATGAGGCAGCACAACACGTACAGCACCTGTTCCGGCATCGTCGACACGTGCTGGTGCAGCTGCTCCTCGACAGCGTTGCCCTTCAGCACGTCAATGCACGCACCAAGCGTCACGACATGTGGCGGTGGCGGTGCCGTCATGGCGGCTGCTCGGGGTGTGACGTCATGTGCAAAGGCAGCTGCGGCTGCTACGCTACTCCTACCACTGCTGTTGCTGCTTGTACTGCTGCGTGGTGTGAGCGGCAAGGCGACACTGCTGCGCCTGCTGCTGTCGCTGTTGCTGTCATCCTTGTAAGGCGAGGTGGGCACGCTGGTCGTGGCCGTCGTCGCTGTTGCCGTTGCGCTGCCGTCCGTGTGCAAGGCAGTCACATCTGCCATACCGTGACGCTGTGGCTGCGTTGTGCCTCGATCATGTTCGTGTGTCGCTGCCGTCATCATTGTTTTTGTTGCTGTTGTTGTCATTGTGCCACGTGTGTGCTGCTCGACGGCTTGCATACACGCCGCTGTGCTGCTGTGGCCGTTGCTTTTCTGTGTTGCCGATGTCCCGCACGCCGCCGTCTCGACGACGCGCTCACACATCGCCGCCAGTTGCCGCACATCGCCCGCGTAGTGCAGCAGTGCCTTGCGCGCCATGTACTCGTACAAGCTGGCACTGACGCACACAGTCGGCTGTGCGACCGCCACAGCAGCCTTGCCGTCCCGCCGGCTGCGGCGGCCACAGCTGCTCTGTTGTGCGCCCTCGCACGGCGGCGGCGGTGGTGGCTGCTGCTGCTGCTGCTGCTGCAACAATGGCAGTGCGCGCAGTCGCTGCTCGACCATGTCCTGTGCCAGCCGCCGCAGCGTCGTCACATCATAGGCGGCAAAGGGTAGCTCCTGCAGCAGCGCCGCTGACACGTGGTGCACGAGCTCGCGCTGGTTGGAGATGTACACGAGGGCGAGCTGTGTGGCGTGCGTCAACGACAGCGTCGCCAGCTGCGCCAGTGCCGCGCGCGCGGACGTGCGCGCATACTCCACTTCGTCAAGGACGACAATGTGCAGTGGGGTGCGCGCCAGGACAGCAGCAGAAGCGCACACATGGCTGCCCGCGTCACTGCTTGCACTGCTGTTGCTGCTGCTGTTGTTGCTGTTTGCTACTGGCCTGGCGAGCTGCGCGACGGCGTCGGCGAGGGCGCGTGTGGCCATGTCGGGACGCACACTCGTCGTGCGCAAGCTGCGGCACACCGCCTCGATGAGCTGCGGTGCCGTGCAGTCGGCACAGTTGACAAAGTGTCCCTGCACAGGCCGACACACCACCTCATGCTGCACCCCTCCTGCTGCTGCTCCTGTCTTGCCTCGTGTCGTCGTTGCTGCCGTGACGCGTCGCGTTGCTGCACTGCTGCTACGACGACTACTACTGTCACCGCTGCTGCTGCTGCTGCTGCGAGTGCACCTCGTCGCATCGGCGACCGCGCTGTGCGCAAAGAGTGCGGGGTAGTGCTGAGCAAAGTATGCAGCCGAGTAGCGCGCCACCGACATCGCCGTCTTGTCGCTGTTGCTGCGCGCAGCGCCTGCGCTGTCACCGTCGTCGTGGTGGTGGTTGTCCTCACGTCCGCGCTTGCAACCGACACAGACAGACGCCGTGTTGCTGTTACCGCGCACAGTGCCAAGGCGTGGCCGACGCGCTGTGTGGTCAATCGACAGCGGTCGCTGCGAGAGGGCACGCAGCACACGCAACACCGTCGTCGTCTTGCCACAACCGCACGCGCCAAACACGAACAGTGCGCGGCAGTGCTGCTGTGTCAGTCGCGCATGCACAAACGCGACAACGGCCTCGTACTCGGCTTCGCGTGCGTACAGCGGCGTCGTAGGCGCGCTTGTCACATTCTCATCGTCACACCGCTGTTGCTGCGCTGCCGCCGCACTCGCCGCCCTCGTCGTCGTCGTGCTTGCTCGTGTCGCGCACATTGGCATCGTCGTGTTTGACTTGTACCTGTTCGTATGCGTCTACTCTATCTTTGCGTGTATATATATGTATAGGTGCGTATATGTAACTGTATGGGTGTTGTCTACACACGCACAGCAATACACACGTGCATACACACACATACACATATATACATACATGTATGTACATTTACAACATACATATAGACATGATGTAGTCACGTACATGTATACATATACACATACACACACACTCACACACACTCACCCTCACTCATACACACACTCACGTGGTCATGCGCTGCTTCTAGAAGATGGTGAGGGCGGCAAAGATGGCGTAGAAGAGCAGCACCGGGTACAAGACGAGGTAGCGCTGTGCCATCATGTGGTGCCCCGCGACAAGCAGCGCAGTCGCACACCACGACGACCACACCACCACGAGCAGGGCGAGGGGCAGCAACACGTGCGGGGCGACGCCCCACACCCAGTACTGCACCGCGCGCAAGCACGCCAGCAGCAGACTGGGCAGCAGGCCATAGCCGAGCGCGCTCATGATGAACGCCACCGGCACGGCCGTGTCGTGCATGAGCGACAGCAACACCTTGAACAGCACCACACCGAGCACGCAGAGGCCGTAGATGGCGCTAAACTGCATCTTGCCCTGCAGTGAGAGCAAACACGCCAGGGCAACGGCGAACACGGCCGGGCCGGCCAGGTCCGTGTCGTGCAAGGCGACGACCGGCATGGCCTGGAACGGATTGAGCACCGCACGTGCCTTGACGGCGATGTGGCGCGGCACAATGCCGAGCTCATCGAGCAGCGGCAGGTCGTCCTCGGGGTGACCGAACCGGGTCTGGTGCGGCGGACGCGTTTGCTGCTGCTGCTGCTGCTCATCGGCACTATCTGCCATCACCATCATCGTCTGCTGCTGCTGTGATTGTTGTGTCTGCTGTTGTTGTTGTTGTGTATAGTAGTCGTCCATGGCAAACGACGGTGGCTGCTGTTGCAATAGCTGCCCCCTGTCGCTGACGCCACCGGCGTTGTCCTGCTGTCGTTGTTGTTGCTGCTGCTGCTGTGACGGCTGTGTACGACGCACGCGTGCAGAGATGTGGTGCAGCAGCCCACCAAAGCGCGACGCACGCGCGTGCCTCTTGTCGCCATCGTCGTCGCCGACATTCTGATTGCTGCTATTGCTACTGTTGCCGCTGCTCACGTGGTAGCTGCCCACGCTGTACACACCCTCACGCACACCGCCGCTAGGCATCACGCCAGCGCCCCCGTACACAGCAGCAGCAGCAGCATCACCGTAGCCGCCTGCCAGCGACGTTGCCACACCCGCGCGTGGTGTGGGGGTGTGCGAGGTGGCAGGTGTGTTGCCCATGACAAGAACGTGACGTGGGGTGGCAGCACGGCCACCCACACCATAACCACCACCAGCAGGGCCATTGTGTGCACTGCCAACGCTGCCACCGACGCGGACGATGCCTTGTGCATCTACAAAGGTCACAGCAGGGCTGTCATTGCCACTGACACGTCCGCTGCCACCGTCGCTGCCCGTGACGACGACGTTGCCGCCAGGCAGTGCGTTGCGTGGTGACGGGGTGTGTGTCCATCGCACTTGTTGCTGCTGTTGTTGCTGCTGCTGTACAGCGGCAGACATGCGTGCGTCCGTGTCTGCGTAGCTCGCAACCGTGTACATGCCGCCGCCGCCACTACCACTGCTATTGTTGTTGTTGTTGTACGAAGCAGACAACGACGTTGACACTGGCATGACGGGTGGCGGCAACTGTGACCTGTACGCGGGTGACGGCTGCGGCGGCGCCTGTGACGACGACGTCGGCGGCGGCAGCGGACGCGACAGTGGCTGTGTTGCCGACGTCTGTATGTTTGCCGCAACGTGCTGGTGCAGCGGTTGCGACTGCAACGATGTCGCGGCAGGTAGCGGTGGTGGTGTCGACAGTGTCGTTGGCACGGTACTATTGTTGCTGTTGCTGTTGTCGTTGTGTGTGTGGTGTGACTGTGACGTGTGCGTTTGTACATCGAATGGGCTGCCTGTCGCTGCCAATGCAGCCTCACTCGTATACACAGCACCAGCGTGACGCGACTGTGGTGCTACTGCTACATGACGCACGCGTTGTGCTACTGGCACCGCAGCAGCAGCAGCAGCAGACCCGCCGCCAACCGGCACAGCCGTCAAGGAGGAAGAGGAGGCGGCATGACGTGCAAGGGGCGCATTGGCCGACGACGACGTCGTCGATGCTACGGAGCCGACATCGCTGGCGTAGCCCACACTGTGCACACTGTTTGTGTGCTGGTGAAAGTAACCGTAGCTTGCACCGACCGGTGTGACTGTGCTTGCTGCTGTTGTTGTTGTTGGCGCTGCTGTTGCTGTTGTTGACGTGTTCGTATTGGCGGCATTGTACGTTGTATACGGCGCGTTGTTGTTGTTGCTTGTACCCCAGCCAGCATACGTTGCCGCACCGGCAGCTACTGGCGCAGTCGCCTCACTTGCATGCTCACGTGGCGCACTCATATCTCTGTGTGTATGTGTGTGTGTGTATGTGTGTGTTTTGTTATGCACCTTCGCTACAGCGTGCCGTCTCCTACACGTCTACTGTTGCTTGTCTGTATGTTTACACTGACACCGCACAAGCACAAAACATGAGCATGCATACATGTCTGTGTGCACAGTCAGGATGACATGCACACATGTATATGTACATGTGCACGTGCATGTTCGTACGTGCGCACACTAGTCGGTGGCGGTAGCATCGACAACAGGCGCCACGGTCGTCGCCTTGCGACTGCTGCTGCAAACAGCACCGTCACGTCCTGGCGCAGCCGTCGTCGTGCTTGCCGTGCTCCTCTTGTTGCTGCTGTTGTTGTTGCTGCCGTCGCCGTCGTTGTGCGCTGCAGTGTGGCCATTAGCCAGCAAGCGCTGCAGCAGACGGGTGACATGGTGTATGCCAACACGTGCGAGGCGACTGCCGCCATAGGCAACAAGCACGGCGAGTGTTGCCTGTGGTATGCGCTGGTAAAAGCGATGTGGTCCGGCGAAGATGTACACAACAGCGTACGCCGCGACGACACCGACGAGTGCCGCGTCGAAGTGTGTCAGCACAAGCTGTGCAGCATAGCCCTTGATCATACTGTCCATTGTGCCGTGTCTGCGTCCGTGTGGCTGTGTGGCTGTGTGCGTGTGTATGTGTGTGTGTGTGTGCTTGCTGTTTTGTAGTGCAAGGCAACGACAGTAAGAGTATACGCATGCATGCCTTGTAGCAATGCACAGCATGTGTTGTTGCTGTTGTGTTGTGTGTATGCCTCTCCCTTACTCTTGTGTGTGTGTGCTTCACCTCGCGTCCTCGTCGTCGACGACGCGTGCGTGACGTCGCAGCTGCGTCACAAGCCAGTCCATCGCCGCCGCCACACCCTCGCCATCGAGCGCGCTGATCTCGCACAGCCTCCACGTAATACTGCCGAAGCCGCTACACGTCAGCTCGCCATTCGTTGTTGTTGTCGTTGTTGTTGCCTCTGCTGCTGCACCTGCTGCACCTGTTGCTGTTGACGATGACGTGGACAGTGCGGGTGCGCCACGGCACGTCGCCGTCATCGGCTTCAGCGCCACGGCAGCACCGTCGCTGTCGTCATCGTCATCATCGTCGCCGTCGTTGCGCATCGACGCAGTCTGTGGCGTTGCACTTGTGTAAAACGACGCATGTAGAGCGAGGTCAACGACGCCGAGTGCATCTTGCATCTGGGCAAGTGACATGTGCGGCGTGACGTCCGCCTTGTTGCTCAGCACGAGGAAGGGCACGGCATGCAGGTCGGGGTGTACGAGCAGACGCCGCAGCAGCGCCCGGTTGCCGCGATGTGCATCACGCATCGCCTGCCGCGTGACGGCGGCAGTGTCGTCGTCATCTGCCGTCGTGCGCGTGTGACGCGTCGTGTCCTTGTCATCGCTGCCGTTGTCGTCGTCGTCACAGACGTGGCCGCTGCCGTTCGTGCTGCTGCTGCTGCTGCTGTTGCTGTTGCTGTTGTTGTTGTTGTTGTTGTTGTTGTTCTTCTTGCTGTTTGTGTATGGCAGTGTGCTGTCAACGACAAAGATGACGGCCTGACAGGCACAAAAATATGTCACCCACAGCGAGCGCAACTCGCGTTGGCCGCCCACGTCCCACAGCTGCAGTCGCGTGCGTTCGTACATCGCGTTGACACTCGTCGTCGTCGTAGCAGCAGTAGCAGTGCCTGTGTCACTCTTTCCGTGGTGGTAGTGATGTGTCAAGTGTGCATTGTTCATGCCGACGGTGGGTCGTATGCGCTTGGCTGCCATGTACGCACGCACCGCCTGTTGACGCCGTCGCCCTTGTGTATTGTTGTCACTGTGCACACGAGCCTGGCTGCTGTTGCTGCTGCTGCTGTTGCTGTCATCGTGCGACTGGTGCTGCGACTGCTGCACGGGCGCGTCGTCTGTGACGACAGCGGCGGCGTTGCTGTTGTACATATACTTCAGCTGCTCGAGCAGTGTCGTCTTACCAGCCGACTCAGCGCCAATGAGCAACACATTGTACTCACTCTCGCCAAACACACTCGCGTACACGCCAGACAAGAAGTGCAGCATCAGCAGCAGTCAAACAAAAGAGAGACAGACACACGCACGCACTCACTCACACTCACTCACTCGCATGCGCATGCACAGGGGGGCCGTGTGCAGTCACCGATGTCGTCATGCACACGTCTACTCCGCATACATATAGGCAGACAAGCAGTCAGATGTGTTAGCAACACACACACACACACACAAACATGTATTCTTACATCGTCTTGCGTGTGTCTTGTTGTTGTTGTTGCTGCTTGCTTTTTACTCTTGTGTGTGCATGTCGTGTACGCATCAGGCAGCACGACGCAGCCACGCCGGACGCATATTGGCCCAGTAGTCAACGTAGCAACGCGTCGACGACGGCAGTGACGCCGTTGCGTGGTGCGCTGCCGCGTCGCGTGCACGCGTGCGGCTGTCGTCGTCCATTGCGCCATCACTGCCGTCCGTGTCACTCGCGACGTCGTCACTGCTGCTGCTGCCGTCGTCACCATCGTCGTCACCGTCGCCATTGTCGTCGTCATCACGCCACGCTTCTTGTGGCATGCCTTGTGCCTCGCACATGGCGCGTCGTCGCGTCGTGACACCGCCATGTGCGACCTCGTGTTGCGCGCGCCAACGCGCCTCGGCCCGTGTGCGACGACGCGAGTAACCGTGCAGCAGCTCGGCGGCGTCCCAGACGAGCAGACACTGCTGCGCAAACGATAGTTGGGCGAAGCTGCAGTACGTGTGTGGCGTTGTTACTGTAGCAGCTGCAGCAGCAGCAGCAGCAGCTGCAGCCACATCGTCATGTGTCATGCTCTTGTCGTCTGCGTGTGACGTTGCCTCTTGCTCCGTCTTGACGTGCACACGCGACACACACGCGTCGCGCGCAGTAGCCTCGCCATCACGTTGCTGCTGCTGCTGCTGCTGCTCTTCTGCTTGCTGTTTGTGCTCTTCGTCTTGCTCTTCTTCTCGCTCTTGTGCTCGTTGTTGTTGTTGCTGCTGCTGTGCGTGTCGCGCACGCCATGCAGCCTCCCACGTGTCGTGACGGTAACGCGCCATCGACAACATGAGTGGCGTCGCGCACTGTGTCGCGGATGGCGGTTGTACTGTGTTTGTGTGCGGAGTGCAGTTGTCATGCCGCCTGTTGTTGTTGTTGCTGTTGCTGCTCTTCTTCTTGTCGCTGCTGTTGTTGCTGTTATTGTTACACACAGTTGCCGCTGGCCTGTCACCTCGTCCGCGTGCCACGGTAGACAGAATGTGTGCATACGGCGAGTGCGCCTGTGCGAGACGAGCGCGTATGCGTGGCCAAACGTCCTCGCGCAGCAGCGCCGACGACTGCACACGCACACCACACACAACATCGTCGTCGTCATCATCGTCATCGTCATCGTCGTCGTCATCAGTGTCATCGTCGTCATCGTCATCGTCCTTGTGCTGGTCGTCATCGTCACTGCTGCTGCTGCTGCTGTCAGGACGGCTGCTTGCGTCTGCGTGTTGCTGCTGTGGTGGGCATGGCTTGCGTGCAGCGCGCGTGCGCGTCGACGGCGTCGTACGCGCGAACAGCGGCGACGACGACGACGACGATGACGACGATGATGACGACGATGACTGCTCCGCGTCGTCGTCGTTGCGTATCATGTGCTTGTCGTGTGTGTGTACGTCTGCGTCTGCTGTGCATGTCGCCGCTGTCGTCGCCTCCGCGGCAGTGCGTCGTGTGCTTGTGCGCGTCCACGCATGCGTTCGTCTGCGCGCACGCGCCGTCGCTGTTGTCGTTGTCGTTGTTGTTACTGCAGGCAGTGTCGATGACGGCACAGACGCCGGAGGTGCAATCACTGCGCGACGCGCACGACGTGCAGCCGTCCTCGTCGCCACTGTTGCCTTCTCTGCACGTTCCTGACCGTCATTGGCGTCTGCGCTCTCGTCGTCCTCGTTCTTCTTGCTGTCAGCCTCGTCATGTGCATCACTGCCGCCACCATCACCGACGCCATCATCGCCATTGTCGTCCTTCATGTTGTCCTTCGCTGCGTGCGTGCGTGCACGCTTGCGACGAGCCGGTCGCGTCGCGGTCGTGTCATCACTGACAACGTCGTCGTGCCGCGTTTGCCTTGTCGCCCTTGTTGTCGTTGTTGTTGTTGCGTCGTCATCGTGTTTGTTGCTCGCCGTGGCGCATGTCACGCCGCTCGTCGCCACCACAGCGCGCCTCGTCACCGCACTCTCGTCGTGTGCAGCCGTCGTCTTGTCCGCGTCGTCGTGTGTCCGCTGCGTTGGTGGTAGCGGCTGTGTCGTCATCGTTGTCGTTGTGTCTGTTGTGGTGGTGGTGGTGTTGACCTCCTCGTGCACGACAGCAGCGACCGTCGTCGTCGCCACAGCCTCATTCTTGTCGTCGTTGTTGTCCGTGCTGTCCTTGTGCTCGTTTGTGCTGTCCTTGTCGTGTGCATGTGGTGATGCTGCGACAGCAACAACAGCAGGAGCAGCTCCTGTTGTTGTTGTCGACGATGGCCGTCGTTCGTGACGCAGCTGTGTGTAGTAGTGGTTGCGCAATTGTATGAGCAGGCCCTCACGCCGCATGCCGCTCACGTGCGCGGTAGCAGGCAGTGCGGCGGTGTGCATGTCACAGCCCAACACCCACCACGCGAATGCCAGTTCCTTGTAGCTAAAGCGATCCAGCACAACACCACGTGTGAGCAGCGACTGGTAGTACGCAGCAGCACGCGCACACGCCTCTGCACACGCGTCCGACACCACCTCTGTGCGTGCGTGTGGTGCTGTTGACATCTGGTCGTCGTGTGCTACTGCTGCTTCTGCTTGCGCGGTATGTGTGTTGTTGTTGTTGTTGACGATGATGGCGTCGATGGTGCAGCGTGGTGTGGTGGGGCTGCCTCCATAGTCGAGCGTACGCACCACATCACTCGCATCGCTTTGCTGCTGTTGTTGCTGTTGTTGTTGTTGTTGTGCTGGCAGCTCGGGCGTTGCCGCGGCGACGCGCACAGACACGCTGCGTGGTGATGGCGTGACGGTGTGCAGCGGTGACGACGAGGCGGCGCGATCGAGAAAGAGCTGTCGCGCACGCTCGACAGCACATACGCAACAGCAATCGTTGCCACCGCCATGGCTGTTGTTGTTGTTAACAACAACAAACGCAGGTGCCGTCGTGGTAGCAGCGGCAGCAGCGCCGTGTGCGTCGTCGCCGTTGCCGCTCGTTGTTGTGTTGTTGTTGTTGTGTACGACATGCAACGGCACGGGCGACGGCGTCGCGTCAACGGGCACAGGCAGTGCAGGCGACAGTGGCGTGCCACAGACGTGTGGCGACTGCTGCTGCTCTTGCGTGTTGCCGTGTGTGTCTGCCGCTGCCTGCAGTGTGTTGCTCACATTGTCGCTCGTCTGCTGCGTCAGTCGCGATGGCGTGACGACAGCAGCTGCAGCGACAGGGACAGCTACCGCAACAGTGTCGTCAACACTCGCGCCTCTCGTTGTTGTCGTTGTCATCGTTGCAGCTACCTCGCCCATGCAGGGGCGATAGTCGGGCAGGGCGCGTGGCAGCAGCAGCAGATTGCGCGCCCGCACGAGGTTCACCACCTGCACCTCCGGCATCGCCGCGTTGTGCGGCAAGTGATAGGCACGCAGGCGTTGTATGGTGTTGATGGCAATGTAGTCACGACAACGATCGTCTTTCCACGGGTCCATCTCGCTCACATCGGGGACCACATCGCCCACACTGCGTCGTACTCGCGTGCTCATCCGTGTCGTCTACGCATTCGTCTATGACACTCTGTGTGTATGTGCGTATGTGTGTGTGTGTACACGCTAGCAGAGCACATGACAAGGAACACATCGAGTACAGTATGCACGTGCAGTGCAATACATGCACGTCATCGTGCCGTGTCTGTGTGTGTGTTCACATACGTGAAACGTTTGCTTGTTAGCTTGCACGCAATGCACTACACACACACACACACACACAAACGCAATCGCGTTGCTACGCATACTCGGCCGACTATCTTTACATCATTGTATATTCTGCATGCGTCGCAGTTGCAGTATAGCCATACATCACACCGCACGCGACTGCTTGACAACAACAACAACAACAGGCGTCACACTCGTATACATGTGTACGTGCGTATACGCGTGTGTGTGTGCGTGCATACATCTTCCTTTGTGTACATACATATATACATACATATACATATATACGACTGCTTGCACTGATGCCTGTATATATGTATGTGTAGACACACGCACATGTGACGCCTTCTGCATGTGTGTATACACACAGGAGCAAGCAGTGACGCTATACATATATATATGCATGCATACACATACACACACTGACGCAAGCAGCCCTTGTCATCATCGACTGTTTACTGACACATACAACACGTTTGTTGCTGTACGCACATACACACATACATACACACACACACACCAGGCAAACGTACAAGCATACACGCAACAAACACAAACAAAACAAAAAACACGCACAGCACGACGTTTGTTACATGCATTGTATGCCATCGTGTGCGCATACGCACGCGCTCGCTCGTTTGCTTCGTTCGTTTGCACTCGCATACACACTCATGTACCACATGCATGAGTAGACTATGTACATCACATTGCAAGACACACACACACACATACACACATACACAAAGATGCGCACGCTCATATACATACGTATACATTGCACGCGTACATGTCATTCGTACATCATTGTCGACCTCTCCTGTCCGTGCTTATGTGTGTGTGTGTGTGTGTGTGTGTGTGTGTGTGTATGTATGCACCTGTCACGGCATCGCATGCAGCGATGCGAGCGGTGTAGCAATCGCGGCAGGGCGCAGCGGTGGTAAGTTCGCCAGCGCCGCCGCTGCCTTGCGCATCATCGTACTGCTGCTGCTCCTGCTGCTGCTGTTGGTGGTGGTGCCATTGTTGTTGTTGTTGTTGTTGCTCGTCATACTGCTATTGTTGTTGTTGTTACTAGCGGCAGCAATGCCATGTGTGCTGGGCACATTGCTATTGCTGCGGCTGCTGCCACGACGTCCCAGCTCGTGCTGCTGCTGCTGCTGCTCCGATGCGTGCAGTGCCGGCAACGCGAGTGTGCCTTGTCGCTGCTCGGCGATGCACTTGTCAGCCCCTGACATTGTTGTCTTGTTGCCATTGTTGTTGTTGTTGTTGCTGCTGCTGTTGTTGTATGTTGCGTCCAGCGTTGGCGGCCCGTTGGAGATGCTCATGCTGCGGCTACTGCTGCCACTCGGGCGACGGTGTTGGCGATGGTGGCTGTGGTGATGGGTGTAGTGTCCGTTGCTGCTCGTTGTGCTGTACGAGCGGTGCTGCTGCTGTTGTTGTTGCTGTTGTAGCAGCAGCGCATTGCTGTTGTTGTTGTTGTTGCTGTTGTTGTACGTGTTGACGCTGCTGCTGCGACTGCCGCCACCGCCCACCGATGTGCTGCTTGCGCGCGCCTTGTGACCGTGTCGGCGCTGCGTCTTTTGTGTGGGTGTCGTACCGCTTGTTCGGCGCACACGACTGCTTGCTGCTGCGGCGGCGGCTGCTGTTGTCGTTGTCGTTGCATTGTCGTCGTTGCTCGCACTCGCGTCTGCCGTGGCGGGCACATACTCGTGCGCAAACAGCGGTAGCGCGTCGTCACACATGGCCGCGTCGAGGTCGAGCTCTGCCAGCTCGTCGCGACTGCGGTGCAGCTCAATGAGCAGCGCAAACACGTGACGCCACAACGCCGTGTCAACGTCCTCGGCTGACACCGTCGCCTCGTGCAGGACATCGCAGTCAACGACGAGGCCGTGCGCGTAGGCGCGCACCACCACGTTGCGCACACACGACGCCGCACACGCGAGCAGCTCACACACTTCACTGACGAACTGATCGCGCAAGAAGCGCGGCGCGTGCGTCGTGACAACGTCCCAGTGATCGCCATGCACCGTAATGCGATGGTGCGAGACGGTGGCGGTGTGCAAGGCGCACTGCGCCGCGCCACACGCCGCCGCCGCCAACGCGCGATCGTTGCCCGAGAGGTCAATGAATGCGGCGTAGTGACGACGAGGCACACCACCACATCCGCTGACCGCAGCGCTCGTGTGGCTGGCCGCGACAATCGTGTGCACCGGCGTGGCGTTGCCGTTGCTGCCGGTGCCGCTGACGTTGCTGCTGCCGCTGCTGCTGCCGACCGTGCCGGTGAGCGCGCCGTCGTCGCGCATCCACTCATAGTTTGGTATCGGCATCGTCCGCGCCGCGAACGGGTCGACCACCTCCTGTGGTGTAACCTCAGCATACAACACGTACGTCGGGGGCGCAGACACCACGCCGCCGGCAGTGGCAGCTGCTGCACGTGTGCGTGTGCGCAGCTCACGTGCCGCCGCAGCAGCAGCAGCGAGGTAGCTGCTGTTGCTGTTGTTGCGCGGACGCGACTGCGCAGCCGCGGCGGCGGCGGCGTGCAGCTGCTCGTACGGTGTTGGCGGGATGCTGTTGTTGCTCATCATGCTGTTGCTGCGCGCATTCACGCCACCACCACCGTTGCTGTACGGTGCCTCGCCGTCGCACGTTGTGACCGACACACTGCGCACCTCAGCATCGCGCAACGCCGCCGCATACAGCGCCGACGATGACGACGATGTGTGCGGTGGCAATGGCTGCCGCAGCACGTGTGGCAACGAGCCTGCTCCTGCCGCTGTCATTGTTGTCGCGGTCGCGTGTGGCGAGGGCAGAGTTGTGGTGGCAGCAGCAGCAGACCCACCCGCCTGCTTGCGTCGCTGCTGCTGCTCCACGCTCTCGGCGTCGGCGGCAAGCGAGCGCAGCGGCACGTCCAGCGACGACGACTGCTGCCACACCGACGGCACCGTCGTCGCATCGACCGCGTCGCTGTGGTCGCCTGCTGTTGTCTGCGCACTCGCCGCCGCCGTTGCCGCCGCCGCCGCCGCCACCGCCGCTGCTGCGGCCTCGTCGTCCTCTTGCTGCTGCAGCAACACGGCACAGTCGCGCAGCTCGTGCACGCGCGCGAGCGGACACGTCGCCATGTGCGCCGCCAACACCGCCTCGCTCAGCGACGACGGGTGCAGCACACAAAACGACAGCCGGCGACGACGCGGCGACAACGTCACCTGCCGCACACAACGCCGCGCACACGCGTACACGTCCTCGTCGACGACGGCAGCAGTAGCGGCAGTCAGGAGGTCATTGTCATTGTCATCAGTGCATGACGGTGGCAAGGGCGGCGGCTGCTGTGCCACCGCACGACGTGTGCGCGAGGGCAGACAGCCAACTGTGTGCAGCAGCTCGGCCACGTCAGCGCCCAGGGCCTGTTCGAGCAGCACATGACAGCGCGCCTGCACCACCTCCCAGTCATCACCCGTGAGCTGCACGGCGTGACGTGACACGACCACGTCCTCCTCGTCCACGTCGTCGTGTGCAGTCGCTGCTGCTGCTGTTGCTGCTGCTGTTGCTGTTGTTTGCTGTCGCGCTTTTGCGTTGCGCATCGCCGCCGCCTTGCGCGAGGACAGCGGCGTCGATGCCGTGACGAGCGGTGATGCGGCTGTTGCACCACTGCCATAGCTGTTGCTGCTGTTGTTGTTGTTGTTGTTGTTGTTGTTGTCATGGCGATCGTAGTGGCCAAACAAACGCAGCAGACACGGAAAGCTGTAGCGCTCGATCAGCTGCTGCATCTGTGCGTCCGTGTACACACCACAGTGCTGCACACTGAGCTGTATGACAGTGCCTTGTGGAGCGACAGCAGCAGCAGCATTGTTGCTGTTGTTGTTGTTGCCGTGTGCGTCCATGACGTCTGCGGCGACGGCGATGTTCGACACGGTCGTCTTGCTGCTCGTGTTGCTGCTCGCCGTGCGCAGACTGCCACGTGTCATCAGCGGCGCCGACCGCTCCACCTCCTCGTCGTCGTCATCGTCGTCGTTGTGCAGCGGGGGTGGTCGGGGCAGTTCCTCGTCACCATCGTTGTTGTTGTTGTTGTTGTAACTGCAGCTGTTGGCAGAGCCCAGTCCCTCCCGCGCATTCGCCGAGCGCTGCAGCACCGTCACCTGTCGCACCGTGTCGCTGCCCAGACACTGCAGCACGTCGTCGCGTATCGCATCCGGCAACTGCGCCAGCAGTTCGTCGTGCTGCGCTACGCTGCCAAGGTCGAGCACAATGACCACCGACGTGGTGACGACGCCGCCGTCGTCGTCAACGTCGTCGACAACATCATCGTCGCCAACATGGCTGCGATCATGACTGTCGTACTCGTCCTCGTCCTCGTAGCGCTCCTCTTCTTCACCAACATCGTCATTGTCGCCATCCTCGACATTGTAGCTGTATGCATGACCGAGTGCAGCGGCCGCCGCAATCGCCGCCGCCTCTTCTTCGTCTGCCGCACGACGCGCGGCGTCGAACTGCGCCGTTGCGGCCGCCGCAATGCACCGCAGCTCATCTTCTTCGGCACGCGCGAAGAGAGCCGCGCGCGCGGCCGTCTCGGCGGCTTCGATGCCGACACGCGACGCCGTCGCACACGCGTACACGTCACGCATCGCCGACACGAGCGCAAGCATCGCGCGGTGGCTGAGCGTGCCATCACACAAGGACACGACAGGCACACTACGTGCACTCGCCATCGCAGCAGCCGCAGCCGCTGCTGCGTCTGCGTCTTCTTCTTGCTGCTGCTGCTGATGTGCGTAGGCGTCACGTTGCAGGTCACGTGCGTAGCGCGGGTGCTGTTGCTCGAGCTGCATCTGACGCACAAAGCGACGTGCAGAGGCCTCGTCAGCGACGAGGCCGGCGCGAGCGTGCAGCTCGTCCGCGCACAGGTCGAGCACCGCACGGGCGGCGTCCTCGTCGGCGGCGACGGCGGCGCGCGCGGCCGCCGCGGCGGCGGCACACAGGCAACGCGCCTGCACATCCGCCTCGAGCGTCAGCCGCGCAAACGCACCACGCTCGGCAGACGTGATGGCGTAGCGTATGGCATTCTCCTGCACCTTTGCCCGCGCAATCGCCGCACGCAGCGCCTCCACACGCGCCGCGCACTCGTCACGCGTGAGGTGCGCCCACTGCGCCGCCGCCGCGCCGACCACGTCGTCGTGCCGCGTCACCGCCTCGTCGTGCTGCAGCTGCAACACCGCACGTACAGCGGCCTCGTCACGCGCGAGCGCGGCGGCCGCGCGCACGCGCGCCACCCCCACCCGCACGCGCCCCTGCACCCGCACTCGGCACGCCGCCTCCTCGTCGGCGATCACGTCGCGCGCGTGCGCCTCGCATTGCGCGACATAGGTGACAACCTCGTGCAACGCGGCGGCCGCGGTGGCCTCGCGTGCCTGCCGTGCCGCCACTGCCGCGCACACATCGCGCCACGCCGTCGACGCGGTCTGCGCACACGCGTCGACGTCGTCTGCCGCCTCCTCGGCCAGCCGCGCACGCGCATTCGCCTCGTGCTGCTCGAGCGCCTCGATGCCGCTGCACAGCTGCGCATACGCGCGCTCGCGCTGTCGCTGCGCCTCACGGCGTGTGACGAAGAGCGGTCGTGTGCGACTGCTCGCGGCGGCAAAGGCGCGGAACACGTCGACGTCGTGCGTGCTCGCGCTGCCGTGGCCACTGCGGTTGTTATTGTTGTTGTTGTTGGTGACAACCGCGCTGCTGCCGCTACCGCCGCTGCTGCTGCTGCCGCCGTCGCCGACGAAGCTGCTGTAGTCGGCGGGCAAATGTGACGCCGACAGCACGCGAGCACGCGAGACGGCAGAGCCACGTGCGCACAACCGCGTTGACGGCATCGGCATGACTGCCCTCTGCTGCTGTTGTTGTTGTTGTTGTTGTTGTTGTTGTTGTTGTTGCA
>JAKVQF020000728.1:0-19388 GCA_023091115.2 Trypanosomatidae sp. Fi-14 | reverse complement strand
GCAGCAGCAGCAGCAGCGTGACGGCAGCAACAGTGCGAGCTGAACTGTGCACGACAGCACAATGCACACACACGTCAGCATACATGCGTTGTTATTGTGCATACACTTACGCACGCGTATGTACGTGTGCGTGTGCGCGTGTGCGTGTCGTGTCTACACGTGTGCGCAGTGTGATGCGCGCACGCGGTGTTACAGCATATGCCCCTTCTTACTTTCTCTCTCACTCGTTGCTTACGAGCTAGACGCGTGCCGTTGTCAGCATGTATGTGTGTGTGTGTGTGTGTCACGCAACAAACAAGAACAATGTATGTATATTACAACCATTTTTGTTACAGCCGCCATGTACGCGTGTTGTAATGTAGATAGAGCAAGGTGTACACGGTCCTGTCGCCTCGTATGTGCTTGTGTGCGTGCGTTTGTGTGCGTACGAGCACGAGGGTGCACGTGTGTGCTGCATTGTCATATGTATTTGTACATGATGTAGCAATATAAGCAAGTGTAACAACAAACAAACACACGCCTGCACACATACCCATGCGCACCAAGAATGTATTTGTGCCTGCTGCAGTACCTTGCTGGCCTTGTTGTTGCTGTTGTTGTTGTTGTTGCGTAGGTATGTATCAGTATCACTTCGAGGTGCTGCAGGTGCACCCTGCAGACGCACTTGACACATACACAAGCAACGCAGCACGCGACGTGTCGACGAGTGCGACAGCTAGGACAAGTGACGCGGGCGATGACAGCGCACAACGGCCGCAGTTGCAGCGCTGTGTTGCGCTGACGTGCACGCGACGCGGCGTGACGTGTCTGTGCCATCGCGCAGGCGAGCAGTGTGTTGTGCGCATGGCGGCAGCAGAAGACGCTGTGCATGTACAGCTCGTCGAGCTGCAAGACGACACGGCCGCGAAGGTCGCTACGACGTCGTCTGCTGCGAAGAATGTCGACGTGCACACGACGCAGCAGCCGCCACCGTGTGCGCGTCGTGTGCTCGCGCGCACACGCGAGGCACTGCGTGTTGGCGGGCCGTACTGCAACGTTGGTGTCTGCTGGGTTGCCTTGCGCCGCTGCAGCAGTGACGATGTCAACAACAACAGCAGCGAAAACAACAAGCACGACGATGACACGGCAGCGCTGGGTGACGTGTACGCACGTGTGCATCTCATGTGGGAAGTGTTGCCCGAGACAAGCGGCGATGACGGCGCCGATGCAGACGTGGACAAGAAGCGCGAGGCATGCACACACGCTGCGCAGGTGACAGCAGCCACAATGCGTAGCGCACACGTCGACGTCGCGACCAACACGACGAGCGCTGTTGACGTGGCTACGTCGCCGTTGTGTGCATCATCGTCACCACAGACACAACAACAACAGCAGCAGCCGCCGCCGCCTTTGTTGTCGACCTTGACAGGCGAGCTGCACACGACACACGCGCAGCCGCACACGAGTGCAGGCAATGATGACATCCGTCGCAGCTGCAACAACAACAACAATGATGCAGGCAACAGCAGCGGCAGTGCAGCACGCGACACACCGCAGAGCAGCAGCGCACACGACGACGACAGCAACAAGAAGGACGAGGACAAGCACACGCAGGTGCGCGAGGCGAGCACGGACATGTGCACGCAAACGGCGTGTGACACGACAGATGCAGCAGCCATGGCTGCTGTTGCTGCAACAGCGGCTGCGGTCACGACGAGCACGTCACCGACAGCAGCAGCAGCCGCAACGACGGGCATGCCCGCTGCGCCGACGACGACAAGTAGCGCCGACACGCACACGACACGAACACAGTACACTGGCACAAGCACCATGCCACCGGGTACCAGCATGGATGCAGCACATGCAGAGACACACGACAACGACAACAGCAGCANACAACAACAACAGCAGCAGCAGCAGCAGTGATGGCAGTGTTCTTGACTTGTTTGCGTGCAGTACACAGATGAATGTGCCCGCGTCACGTGCCTTTGTGCATTGGCTTACAGTGCCCTCACCGGCAGTGCTGTGCGATGACGACGCTGACAACAACAACAACAGCGGCAATACGGGCATGGATGCAGAGACACGCACACAGCGCCTGCGCTGGGCGTCGTTGCTGCTGCCTGCAAATCGCACCTATGACGTGGTTGCGCGTGACGACGTTGTCAGCGCACTCGCCGGCGCGCGTACACACGCGACGGACGGCGCGGCAGCAGCTACCGCAACGGCGCTCGAGCAGCTGCGACAGCAGCAGCAGTCACGCAGACAGGACGACAAGGACAACACCGAGGCGACGTGTGCGCAACGCGATGACGCGCGTGAGGTGGCCAGCAGCGCGCGGCGACGACTGATGGAGGCGGCGCTGCGCCGTGCCCGCGCACACGTCACGGGTCTGACCTTGTGAGCACAGCATGCGTATTTGCGTGTGTGCTTGTTGACGCGACATGTGTACTGCCAGTTGTGTGTGTGTATATGTGATTGTGTGTATAGAAGTGTGTGCACACACAACATACTCCTACGAGTGCCTTTGCTGCCGCATGAGCACAAACATGTCTCGTGCCGCTTCTTCTGCACATACTTGTTGTAGTACAACGCGTGTGTGCGTGTGTGTGTGCGTGTGTGTTGCATGTGTGTGTGACGTGACACGTGCGCTTGCAGGGCTACGGTGGCTGACATGCGTGCACGTCTGCTGCGTTGTGTGCCTTTTGCGTGCACGCGACACGCATCGACGCGCTGCACAGCAGCCGCGACAGCACAAGAGTGCAGCAGCAGTGACGGCAGCAGTAGCACGAACAACAACAACAACAACAATGACGACGACAGCGTCGACGACGCGTTGCGCACACGCGAGCTCGTCGAGCGCACTCTTGGCTTCGCCACGTCGCGGCTGCAGTCGTTTGTGCAGACACTGCGTGGTGATGGTGCTGCTGTGCGTAGTGGCAGTGCACACACACCACCGCTGTCGTACACATCAAGATGGCAGCAGCAGCAGCAGCAGCAGCAGCGCCGTCGCACACCGGCAACCATCGAGCAGCAGCTGCGACGGCGACAGCGGCCGTCGTCGACGACGATGACGACAGCGACAGCGGCAAAAGGGACGTCGGCACGTCAGCCACACGCCACAGCGATCGGCGCTGACAACAACAACAACAACAACACGACAACACAAGCAACAACTGCGTCATCATCGTCGTCGGCGTCGAGTGTGCAGGCATGGCTGCACGTCATGCAAACAGAGCCGCAGCTGAAGCGCTGCCATGACGCACTCGCACACGCGCTGCACGTGACACACGCACACGTGTCCTTGTCAGGACTGCTTGCGCGAGCACTGCAGCAGGTGCCCACGCCTGCGGTGCCCTTGTCGTCTGTCGTCGATGACGCAGCAGCAGCAGTCATTGTCGTTACGAATGTCGACACGTCACACCGACAACAACAACAACAACAACTGTGTCTACTCTGTGCACTCGCATTGCTGACGCAGTGTGTGTATCACAGTCTTGTTGACGGCGGCCGTCTGCGCCTGACGCGTCGGCCGAGCAGTACAGCCGCACACAACACACAACAACAACAGCAGCGACAGCAGAAACAGCAACAGCAACAAGAGCACACAAACGACGACGACGACGCACATGTGTTGCAGCACGCGACGCGACCAGCAGTCGCCATTGCCATTGAGGCGTACACGACTGTGCTGACGACGCTGACGCAGTGCGCGGATGCGTGGCTGCGTGCCTTTGACCTGCAGCAACAGCAGCAGTCACACGAGCAGCGGCAACACGGCAGCGATGACGACTGTGCACAATGTGCAATGACAGCGCAGTGGCTGAGCGTTGTCAGCGTCACGCTGTATACCTTGGCCGCGACGCTGCGGGCGCACTGCGACACGGCCGCACTCGACACGGCTGAAGAAGCGAAGACGACGTCAACGCTGCGCGCGTGCGTTGCGCGTGTGTACGCGACGGTGACTGCGCTGTGTGATGTGCTGTGTAGCACGGACGTGCTGCAGCCGCGACAGCGACGTGACACAGGCACGAATATGCACGCGTCGTTCTCGTCGTCTACAGATGACGTGGCCAGTGCGGCAGCAGACACGCTGTCACGTGCACTCGTGCAGTGTCATCGCCTGTCGTGCAGCTTACGTGAGCGCACGCGTGACGCGCGCACGCTGCGCAGCAGCAGCAGCCATGACGTCGTGCCGTCGACAAGAGCAGCGACAGCAGCAGACGTGGTGCCCGTGGCGGTGCGCTTGCCGCTGTGTGTCGCACACATCACATGGCTCGCACACTGCATGCACGAGTTGTTGTTGTTGTTGCAGCAGCAGCAGCCGTCACCGCACTCATCTTTGTTACATGACGGTGTTGTGCAGGTCGATTGTCTGTGGCAGCGCGCCCTGCCGCCGCGTGTGCGCAGCGTGACAGACATGCGCCACTCGCACCACCGCACAACGTACGTGTCACTTAACATGCAGCTCGAGCACCTACTACACGAACAACAACAACGCGAGCGCCAACGGCAGCAGGTGCAGCGACAAGAAGAGGATAACGACGAGGAGGCGTGCAGGGCGGTGGCACAAGGCGACAACGCCAGTATGGTGTGGCATACGTATGCGCGTCATCGACCGCGGCAACTGCACACCGTGTCGCGTGTGCTGCATGCGCTGACGCATGCGTGGACGACGGCACTGCAACGAGACCAACAGCAACAACAGCAGCAACAGCAGCAACAGCAGCAGCAGCAGCAGCCGTGCATCAGCGGCCACACGGACACGTGGCTGTGTGCACACGCCATGTCTTTTGCCATATACATTCGCACTGCACTCGACATCACAAACTACACATCGCTTGCCGTCTTTGCGGCGCTGCGCACACCGCCGTGTGTGCCGATTGACATACACGCACACGTGCACGAGCAATACGACAGCGTCAGCCGGGGTGGTGGTGGTGGTGGTGGCTGCGGTGCATGCAGTGAGCGCACACACGCGAGCACAACACATGCACGTGCGCACACGAACAAGCAAGGCAGCGGCTACAGTCACACGGCCACGGCACCTGAATGCGACGACGAGGCAAACGCAGCAACGTGGGTGCGTGTCGAGCAGCGTTGTGTGCGACTGCGTACGGCGTTGTGTGTGCTGCTCGAGGATGTGTTTACGCGACTGGCACACATGGACCTGCAGAGCAGCAGCACAACAGTGACAACAAGGACAACAACAACAACAGCTGCTGCTGCTGCCACTACAGACAACGCACGCGTGTTCGTGTCGCGGCTCGCGACGACCTACTACCCACTCATGCGCCGTCACTGGCTTGCCATGCACGCCATGGCCGCGTATGAGCGTTGTCGTCAACGGCAGCCGCCGCTGCCGCAGCAACAACACGTGCTGCTGTCCTCGTGTACACGACAGCAACAAGGACAAGGTACAGAGGAAGAGCAACAAGGCGCACGTCTGCGGCACCGCTGTGTGCGCTACGGCAATGACGACGATGACGACGACGACGTGATTGCCGTCGGCGACGATGACGTGTGCGTTGGCGAACGGCTCTTTGCGTCGTGTCTGCGTGTCTTTGTACTGCTGCGTGAACTGAACGAGCACACGAGCAGCGACAGCAACAGCGACAATAACAACGGCAGCAGCAGCAGCAACAAGCCAGCATCGTCGTCGCATGTGATGTGTTGTGGCGTGCCACTCGCACACGCTCTCGACGTCGTCTTCTTCCTCACCTTCTTCGCGGACAGGTGGTCCGCTGCAGACGCAACGGTTGCTACCGCCACAACAACAAGAAGAGCAGCAGACACACACACTGACGAGGACGACACGCATGTGTTGCGCAGCCAGCGCGACGAGGTGCTGCAGCGGCGGCTAGGCGTCACGACGCATGCGTTGACTGACTATGTCAAGGAGGTGCTGCACGCTCTACAGCACAGCACGACGGCGCAGCTGTACTCGCGTCGTCGTTTGCGCGTACTGTTTGCACACGACGACGATGACGACGCGCACGGCGACGGCACGGGCAGTGCAGTGGCAGCGTACCGTCAGGGACGTGCGTGTGTTGCGCACGACGCCGGCGAGGACGACAACAACGACGACGACGATGGCTACCGCGACGCACTACGACGTCGCTTTGCCTTGTCTGTACTCGGTGTCGATGCGCCGTACGCGGCGGCGCCAGACGTGTTGTCGATGCCGCTGTGGCAGCTGCAGGAGATTGTGTTTGTGCTCGCGCACCACACAGACCTGCTGTACAGCTGCAACAGCAGCAGCAACAACAGCAGCAACAACACGACGACGACAGCAGCAGCGAATGCAACTGTGACTGCCGCCACTCCTGCTGCACCTCTTGTGCACATTGGCAGCGGTGCGACGTCGACGATGACGACGCTGCGGCCGCTGCACGTGCATGTGCTGAGGCGGCTGTATGTGGTGAGCAATGTGTTGCGCGCCATGCGTGCGGCACTGCAAGAGCGCGCAACAACACGTCACACACGACGCACCGCACACGCGAGCGAGGACGACATGGACGTCGGCGACAAGACAAGAATAAGCAGCAACAACAACGACAGCAGCAGCAGCAGTAGTAGCAGCGGGACGATGTGTGCGTTGCTGCAGCGACTGCAGCGCGCTGAGGCGCCGCGTGAGCGCACGCGGCGTACGCAACGAGTGTGGGCCGCGCGCAGTGCGCAGCTGCTGTTGTTGCACGACCAGCAGCAGCGCCTCTTCTCGCCATCGTCATCATCGTCATCACCGTCATCGTTGTCGTTGTTGTCCATGTCGAGTGCGCAGCTGCCGGCGATCTGCGAAGGGACGTGGCGTGTGGCACGTGGTCGTGCGCGTGTGCTGCGGCGCTGCGAGCAGACACTGCGTGATGCACGACGACACGGCCTGCTTGTCAACGTTGTCACATCGACGACAAGGCAGCAGCAGCAGCGCCAACCTAGTCAACAAGAACAACACGAGCGAGTGCAGACACATGTGCACAACGAGGACGTGCATAGCACAGCTGCGTCGTGCACACTGTCACCGCCATCACCTTTCGTGTCGTCAACAACTACAACAGCGGACGCGATGACAGCAGCAGCACCAACAGCAGCAGCAGCATTGTGCGCGTCTGCGGCAGACACGGCGCTGACGCTGCAGCTGCGTCGTGCGACACCGCACAGCGCACTCGGCTTCGCGCTTGACCGTCATACCGCGGTGCTGACACGTGTACAGACGACTGCAGATGCGGACGATGACGACGTGGACGCCTACGCACACGGTGCGTCGTCGCCATTGTCGCCCTTTGCGTGTGCGGCTGCCGCTGTGGTGGGCGCGACAGTGACGCGTACGCTCGTAGGCTGGCGCGTGACCGCTGTCGACGGCTGTGCGGTGGGCGACGGTGACGCGGTGGCTGCGTGCGTGCGCGGCAAGACGCACTTTGCGCTGACATTGACGCCACCACCACCAACAACACAGCTAACATAGCGTCATGAAGTGTGCTATGTGTGTGTGTGTGTCTGAGGTAAGCGTGTAATGTGCGCGTGAAAGGCGAGTTGGTGGCATGCATATGTCTACGTGTGTGTGTGTATGTGTGTGTGCGATTGTGCATGTTTGTCTTGTTGTTGTTGTATGTAAATACACGTGTAGTTGTGAAGCACATTGTGCACATTGCAGTCATACATACAGCAATTGTAGTAGGAACACACGTACACACACACAGTGAGAGAGAGAGAGAGTATCAGCCGTACAGCGGCGCCTACGCGCAAGCTTGTCTGACGCTGCGCGTGTGGTCTTGTGTGTGTGTGTGTAGCGGGTTAGTTTGGTCCGTGTGTATACTGTAGCTAGCTGTACACATTATCCTCTATATACGCACACACGTACACACGCACGCACTGCCCGCCACCATAACAACTACCCCCCGTCCTCTCACACACTCTCACTCACTCGTGCTGTCTGTCAGACTGTATACATACATACCTATACACACACAAGCAAGCAGACAGGCAGACGTGTAGGTGTTGTTGCTTTTGTTTTCTTGTACTTTGTTTCTTTGCCAGGTGACTGACTTTGTTTTGTTTGTGTTTGTGTGTTTGTGTGTGTGACTTGTTTTTTTTTGTGCGCCGGTGTAAACGTGTACGTTTGCGTGGTATATGTGCATGTGTACGTACGTGTGCGTACATCAGTGACTGTGTTTTGCTTTGCCCTGTGACGAGGTGTGTGTGAGTGTGTGAGTGTTTGTGTGTGTTTGTGCAAAGTGGACACGTGCGAGCCTCTGCTGTACGCAACGTAGACACGTACACACACACGCATTTGCCGTTGTGTGTGTGTGTAAGCGGTCGGACGTGTCTGGCACATCAGTGTCGTGGCTGCACCTGTGAATAGACGGAGGAAAAAGAGACGGTTGCGTGAGTTGTGTGTCCGTACGCACATACATATATATACATATACGATCGTTGTGTTGTTGTTGAGTGTGTGTGTGTTTGTGACGCGTGCGTGAGCGTGTGAGTGGTTACTATGTATATGTATGTGTATGACAGCACCGCCACCACATACACGTATGCACATACGCGTATGTAGCAACGACACGGCAAGCAATCATGGCAACGTGAGCCGCAACGACAACGACGAGGACGACACACTGCATGCACCCGCGAGCACAGAGTGCAACAACACGAACCGCAGCGACAACACAGTCATCGCCGCACACACGGCAGCTGTGTGCACACGTGTGACGCGGCTGTCGCCTGCTGCACTTGGTGACGGCGGGTGTGATGTGTACTGCCGCACTGCCGCCGCGGCAGACGACGAAGACGACAACAACAACAGTCACAGCCACAGCCATCATCATCATCTTCACACACATCACCAGCGTCGTTGCGGCAACAATAGCAGCAACAGCAACAGTGCAAGCGTCGACGACATGGCGTGTAGTGAGTACAGCAACGCAAACAGCATGCTCGCACTCGACGAGGACACGACCAGCAGCAACAGCGTTGACGCTGGCCACGCTGCTGTGATGGCGGGTGCGGTGGGTGAGTCTGCGTCTGCTGCTGCTGCACGACACAAGACCAGCACGACTACAGCAGCAACATCTGCTGCTGCTGCCACTGTTGTGACACGTACACCGGTAGTCATGATGCGCGGCAGCCACAACACGGACGAGCACGACACGAATGCAGCAGCAGCGACGACGACAACTACTACAGGCACAACGTCAACGCCGTCTACGCATACCACACAACAGCAACAACAGCAGCAGCACAATATGCAGCCAGTGAGTGCAAACGACACGGCGTACAGCGCGACGGTCGATGCTGTGGCCGCACACACGGACTCGTGGCCGTCGTACATGCCACAACAACAACAACAACAACAGGAACAACAACAGCAGCAACAACAGCAGCAACAACAATATTACCACAGCCACTATACAACCTCAGCGACATATGCTGCACCTGCTGCGGCGACATCGTCGTCGTCGGCCTCGTCGTCTGCAAGCCGCGAGGCGCCGCTGCCTGCGTACAACAGCCATCTCCTGCACAACCACGACGGCGTACACTACGCGGACGACTACACCAGCTACTACAGCAGCATGAACAACAACAGCAATGTTGCCATGGACGGCTATGCCACACACGCCTTTGCACAGTATCGGCAAAATGTTGCCATGGCCACCGCACTACAGCGGCAACATCGACAACAACATCATCAACTGCCACTCGTGTCGCCGCGGACGTTTTCGGCGCTATCGTGCACTCAACGTAGTGTGGACACATCCTGGGGGCGCCGCATCTTCAGCAAAAGCAACAGCAACAACGACAACACCAGTACTTCGGTTCTTATTGCTGCTGCTCTAGGTCTTTCTGCTTCTTGTAATGGTGGTGGCGCGGGTGGTGCGTGTGTTGCGTGTGATGATGGCGGTGCCGTGTACGAGGGCTACGTACCACAGAACTACTGCGTTATTGACACGCTGACAGGCCTCGACACAATGTGCAATCGTCTGCTGTGGCTGGCGGCGACAGCGGCGACAAACCAAGCTGCCGCTGTCGCCTCCGCCACGACGACAACAACAGCAGCAACAGCAGCGACAGCCACCACGAACACGACAACCACCAGCACAGCGTCAAGCTACGCTGCATCGCAACCACCACCACCACAGCAACAACAACAGCAACAACAACAACACATGTACGATGGCCACGGCATGGACAGCCACCACTACTATGCAACACAGCAGCACACACCGCACGTCGACGGCGACGTCAGCTACACAAACAACAACAACAGCAACAACAGCACGATGCGTGGTGGGTGTGGCAGCGAAGACGACGCGGCTGCCACGGCGGCCGCCGCGGTGGCAGCCGCGCAGAGTGGCGTCATCATCGCACTGGACCTGGAAGGGCGTGATCTTGGCCGGCACGGCTCGGTCTGCATCATCACACTGGCGACCCCGCAGTGTGTGTACGTCATCGATGTCGTGCAACTCGGCGGGGCGGCCGCGCTGCGCGTGGGCGGGCCGCTGCGCCGCGTCCTCGAGTGTGCCTCGATCACGAAGTTAATGTTTGACTGCCGCGCCGACGGCGACGCGCTCTTCTACCTCTACGGCGTCCGCCTGCGCGGGGTGTGTGATCTGCAAGTCGCCTCCTGCCTCGTTGACTTCCCGCGTTGTACGTACCTGCCAAGCATGAAGACGGTGTTTGCGTCGTTGGGGCTGATGCAGGCCGGCGATGTGGCGGTGAAGCACGCCGGGCGGGCGTTGTTTGACGCCCGCAGCGGCGGCGACTTTGACGCGTGGGAGCGCCGTCCGCTCGCGCCGCTGCTGCTGCGCTACTGCGTCGTCGATGTGAAGTATTTCTTCGTCGCCCGGCTGCAGCTGCTGGCGTACATGGACGCCGCCTACACGATTGCGGAGCGGCGGCTGCGCGATGTGTGCAATGGTGTGTTTGACCCGAGTGCACGCAACGCGATGCGCGACTTTTGACGTGTAACATACACAGACACACACACTCACAAACGCACATGCATGTATATGTGTGTGTGTGTACGTATAGACGTGCAGACAGCAGCCTTGTTGTTGTTCGTGCATGTGTGTCTCTGTGTGTGTGTCTGCGCACTGTTGTGCAGTCGCAGTTACTGTTGTCGTTTTGCTACACCACTCACGTCACTCTCGCCCCTTGCTCTCTCTCCCCTTCTCTCGTCCAACTTTTCTCTCTCTCTCACACACACACACACGCCGTCTACCTCTCTCTCGCGGACTGACACAACTCTCCTTTTCCTCCTCTTGTGTGTGTACGACTGTGCATGAGTGTGTGTGTGTGTGTGTGAGTATGTCATGCGTGGCTCAACGTGTGTGTGCTACGGCAACAAGACACAAACACACATGCATACACACACATATGCACGAATGGCAGCAAAGGCCACGAGCGCAGCGTCGTGCGTGCGAACAACGCTGTGCACAGCAAATACACATACACACACACACACACTACATTGTGCACAGCGCGTACACACACACACACACACACACACACGTGTAGATGCATGTGCTTGTTCTATAACAAATGAAAGCAACAGCATGACGGTGTGCACGTGTATGTGTGTGCATGTGTGTATGTGTACATTTGTGCATGTGTGTATGTGTATGAGTGACGCGTATTGTACGTATTGCAAATAGTCATATACAACGTCATGACAAACACACGTATGCGTATGCACAAAGGCGCGCGCACACACACATATACACGCATGTCATGTGGTCATTGTGTTTTGCTTGTGCGCTTGCTACATCGCTTTCACAACAATGTACAAACACGCACATACAGCGCAAAGGCAAAGAGATACGCTTGCGTGTGTGTGTGTGCGCATGGCGAGTGTGCGCAACGACGGCAGCGATGTGGATGGCCGCGTCGAGCCTGTCGACGACGACGACGACGATGCGCTGCACAACATAGATGAGCTGCTGCTGTACGGCAGTGAGCGCGATGACGACAATGACGAGAGCAAGGCGCTACAAGCGACGGTCGACGACGACGAAGACGAGGACGAGGACGACATCGGCGGTGATGACGAGGACATGTCTGCGTCACACATACGCGGCCACAAGGACGGTGATGCGGACGACACGACAGCAGCAGCAGCAGCAGCACATACAAGTGCAACAAGTGCATTGACAAGTGCGAACAAGGTGCGTGCGTTGGCGGCAGGCCAGGTGCAGCGTGTCGTGGCGACGGCGCTGCCGACGGGCATGCACGTCGCACGTGACGCACACGTGGCGTTGCACAAGGTGGCTACACTGTCCGTGATGTTGCTCGCCTGCCTCGCTGCCGACGCGCGTGCACGTGACCGCAAACGACGCGCCACGCTCAGTGTACACGACGTGCACGAGGCTGTGGCGGCTGCTGGCATGGCACACTTGTTGCCACTGATGCATACACGCAGCAAACGCACACGTACTGCATAGCGTTCTATGTGTATATATATGTGTGTGTGTGTGTACGTATGTGTAGTGTTGTCATGACTCTGTTGTGTGTGTGTACCTCGTTGTCTGTGCACATGCCTTGTCGTCCTGGTTGTAAAGCCACACACACACACACACACACACACACACACACACATACACACACATACACACACGTCAGGCCTGCTTGCTTGCTCGTAGGCTACGATGCAGCTTGCTGTCGATGTTGTGCGACTCTTTTGCGGCGCACGCAGCGACGCGAGCAATGGCAACAACGGCAACAGTAGCAGCAGCTGTGGTGGTGGTGGTGCAGTTGCGCGATGTCGACGTGCAGCGTTGTTCTTTGCTGCACTGACGTGTTTGTGCGTGGCGTTGTCACCGCGTGTGCCGGCGCCGTTGCTGCTGAGTGTGCACACGCTGCTTGCGCTGCACACGGCCGCGTCGCTTGCCGCCGTTGTCATTGCACACGCACTACACACTCGTGTACACGGTAGCAGCAGCAGCAACAGAAGCAGCAAGAGTAGTGCGCGAGTGCGCAACGACAAGGGCACGGAAGACGAGGACGGCGTGGCAACGGACGGCGCCGCCGCTGTCGTTGTTGCCAGTGCGCCATCACAGCAGATTGTGTCGAGGTCGTCGACACTGACGACGTCTGCGGAGGAGGCGCTGTCGCGACGCGTGGCTGCGCTCTTCACCGACTGTGCTGTGCAGCGTGTGACGGCGCTTGTGCAGTTTGCCGCCGTCGTCGTTGTCGTGTTTGGTGGCCTGACGACAGCGATGGAGTCGGCACACGCGCTCGCAGATGTCTGGTCACCAGACCCGTCGTCCTTGTCGTCGTCGCTGCTGCAGCAGCAGCAGCAGCAGCAGCAGCTGCTGCGACATGCACACGAGGCGACACGAGGTGCTGCTGTAGTCAAGGTGACGTCCTCACTGCCACCTACACAACAACAACATGACGATCATGCGACGCTGTCTGCCGTGTTGCAGCTACTGCGGCGTCAGCACGACGCGACGGGCCTCGCGCTGTTGCTCGCCGTGGCTCTGCTGCATGCGTTGTTTGTCTGTGTCTACTGCGTCGAGGTGAGCGCACATGACGCACTGCTAGGCAACAGCTGGGCAGCGGCCGTGGCGACCTCGACGTGCACGTCACACGCAACAAACAACAACAACGGCGATGATGCCGCTGCAGGCGCAGCAGCAGCAGATGCTGCCGTCTTTGCTGCACTGCCGCCGCGCCAACGACGACGACAGACACAGAGCAGCAGCAACAATGGCAGCGCAGCACGTGGTGTGCGTGGCGTTGCCGCGGCGGCGTACAAGACTGGCGGCGATGGCGATGCAGAGGACGACGTTGACGATGCGCAGCTCTATGCACCGCGCAACAGCACTGCTGCTGCTGCTGCTCGCATGCGCACAGCACGCTACACGCCACGTCACCGCAGTGATGGCAACATTGTCGAGGACTGCATTGTCTGGCTGACGCGTGCGTGTCGTCGTGCGGTGCGACTGCTCACACGTCGCGTGACGACGGTGCTGCGGCTGTACGCACTGCCGCTTGTCACGCTGCTCTACTGCCTCGTCTACACGGCCCTCGTCGTCCTCGACAACAACAACAACGTTGACCATGACGAGAAGGACGACGCGGCTGCTACACGACGACAGGTCACATCGCTCGTGCATCTGCGGCTGCAGCTGCTGCGTCTTGCCGCACAAACAGCTCCGCTGACGGTGCTCGACATTGTCGTGGCGCTGTCTGCGGTGTTGTACGTGTCGGTGCGCGCCGTTGTGCGTGGTTGTCACATGGCCGCGCTGCTGCTGAACACCTCGTACACACTCACACACACCGCACACACGCGCGCGTTGCTGCGCCGCGTCGAGCTGATCGACGATGTACTGCATGTGCAGTCGAGTTTGCTGTGTCGCTTGTCGCCGACTGAGGTGGTGGCGCTGGTGCGTGTGCGCGTGCGTGACGCGTGTGATGCGGCACTCGTCAGCCTGACGGTGCGCAGGCTGCTGCAACAAGACGTTGCGGCTGCTGTTGTTGGCGATGACGCGGTGGTCGTCACTACACATGTGTTCGTCGAGTGTGTGCGCAGCAACTGGCATGAGCAGCAGCAGCACTGTCACAACAACAGCAGCGGCTGCAGCGGCAGCAGCAGCAGCGTGACGACGGTGATGGCGACGTCGGCGTGTGCGTGTCATTCGCACAACACGCACAGCAGCAACAAGGGCGGCAACAACGACTGCAGCTACGATGCCGGCTTGTACAGTGGTGACATGATGACAGTGTAGCAGCAACGCTGTTGTTGCTGCTCTTGTTGTTGTGCAAACACACACACACAGAGACAAAGATGCATGCATGCTATGTGTTGCTGTTGTAATGTGCATATGCAACATGTGCTCTTGCTGCAATGCCTTGTACAAGTGCACACACACGCACACGCGCGCTGTGCCATGGCGCCATTGTGTGCCTATGTCGATGTAGTCGACATGAGCAGCAGCTCACTGCACATTGTTGTGCCGCTGTCACGTGACGCCAAGCCGCTCGCTGCACACGTGCGCATACACACAAGCAACAACAACAACAGCAACAATAGCACCGGTTTGCTCGCGTCGTACTATGACGTCGAGTCGCATGCATGGGTCGTGCGTCATAGTCCGCTGTACAGCAGCAACAACAACAACAGCTGTGATGCGGAGGCGTGTGTTGCACGTGCAAACGAGAGTGACAACAAGAACAGCAACAGTGGTGACAGCAGCAGACGGCAGCGCGGTGCGCGCGGAGCGGGTGTGACGGTGCGTGTGCGTGTGGTCGTGCTGATCGACCCTGCCGACGAGTTTGACGTTCGCATGACGACAACACAGCTGCGCGAGGCCACGGACAACAGCGGCGACGTCTATGCACTGCAGCAGCGCTCTCGTTTGTATCGCGGCATGGCTAACGAGGACAACAACGACAGCGATGATGATGATGATGAGGCACACGAGGCTGGCTATGCGCCGCCCGTGTGTGCGCGTGCGTGTGTGCAGCTACTGTGCACACTGCCACAGACGGATGCGTTTGTGCTGACGGGCGGCGGCTTCATGTCCGACTACCCGGTCTGCAACAGCGCCCCGACGTTGCCGCGCGCACGCGAGGCACTGCACACGGCCTGGCTGCTGCGTCAACAAGAGCCGCAGTCGACTGTGAGTGAGGCAGCCGCTACGGAGGCACACACAACGAGCAACAACAACAGCAGCAGCAACGACTGCGAGTACACGGCGTGGTCCGTGACGGCGGCGGCGAATGCAGCCTTGACATGCTACGCCATTGGCCTGCGCTTTCGTTGCCGTCGTCGTCCTCTGCGCGACAATGGCGACTGCGGTCGGGACGATGGCATGCACAGCTATGCTGCTGTAGCTGATGCGGCTTCTGCACGCGGCCATGACAGGCACAGCAGCAGCAGCAGCACTGCCCTTGTCGCAACGCCAGCGGCGACGCAACGGCGCACACTGCAGCTGTCGACTCGCACCCGTCACGACAACGATGACGAGGATGGCAAGATGCTCGAGGCACTGACGCTGCGGCAGGGCATACGAGTCTGCTTCGGCAGCCGCGACAGCGACAGCGGCAGCAGCGCTGCTGGCAAGAGCAAGATGGCGCGGCAGACGTGGCAGCTCGAACTGCCGTCGCCGTATCGCTGCTTTGTGTCGGACTTCTCGCTCGCTGACTTGTGCGACGACGCGATGCAGCTGCGCGCACTGGCGTACTACTATGACGATGACGTGCTCGATGCGCTGCTGTAGAGGGCTAGTAGAGGCACGTACGGTGTGTGTGTGTTGGCGTGCGCGTCTGCATGTGTTTGTGTGCATATGTACGCGCTCTACCTGTTGCTCTTCTTGCCTTGTCATGTTGCAGACAGACGCACACAGACACAGAGAAGCATGCGACGTGCGTCGTGGGCACTGCGGCAGTATGGCTCCACGCCCAAGAGCATCTGCTACGGCATGCAGGCCCGTCAGCGTCTGCTGCTCGGTGTCGAGAAGCTTGTCAAGGCGGTGGCGGTGACGCTCGGGCCGCGTGGGCGCAATGTGGTGCTGGAGATGCCCTACGCGGCGCCGAAGATCACCAAGGATGGCGTGACGGTGGCGAAGCAGATCGAGTTCGAGGACAGCTTCGAGAACCTGGGCGCGAGTCTGGTGCGCCAGGTCGCTGGCCTGACCAACGACAGCGCCGGCGATGGCACGACGACGGCGACGGTGCTCGCGGGGGCGATCTACAAGGAAGGCTTCCGCTCCGTCGTCACCGGGACGAACCCGATGGACCTGAAGCGGGGCATTGACCTGGCGTGCCGCGAGGTCGTCGCCTCGCTGGCGGCGCAGGCGAAGCCGGTGACGTCCAAGTCGGAGATTACGCAGGTGGCGATGATCAGCGCGAACATGGACCGTGAGATTGGCAGCCTCATTGGCGATGCGATGCAGCAAGTCGGCAAGGACGGCGTCATTACGACGCAGGAGGGCCGCTCGCTCAACACGGAGCTCGAGCTCGTCGAGGGCATGTCGTTTGACCGCGGCTACACGTCGCCGTACTTTGTCACCAACACCAAGACGCAGCGCTGCGAGCTTGACAACTGCCTCGTCTACGTGGCCAACCGCAAGCTGACGAGTGTGGCGCATGTGCTGCCGCCCATGAACCACGCCATGCAGACGCGCCGTCCGCTGCTCATTCTCGCCGAGGACGTCGAGGGCGAGGCGATGCACACGTTTGTGTACAATAAGCTGCACGGCCGCATACACGGCTGCCTGGTCAAGGCACCCGGCTTTGGCGACCTGCGCATCAACCAGCTGCAAGACATTGCCGTGTTCACCGGCGCGCAGATGGTGGCCGAAGACCTGGGGCTGTCACTGGACCAGAGCGACTTCAATGAGCGTCTGCTGGGCAGCTGCGGCAAGGTGTCGGTGTCGCGTGACGAGTGCATTCTCATGGAGGGCGGCGGCAGCGCGGTGGCGGTGGAGGAGCGGGTGCAGATGCTCAAGGACATGATCGCGAGCGAAGACCACGAGTACAACCGCGAGCGCCTTGTCGAACGCCTGGCCAAGCTGTCGGGCGGCGTCGCCGTCATCAAGGTCGGCGGCGCGTCGGAAGTCGAGATTGCCGAGAAGAAGGATCGCATCATTGACGCCCTGAACGCGACGCGGGCGGCGGTGGCCGAGGGCATCGTCGCCGGCGGCGGCACCGCGCTGCTGCTCGCCGGCGTCGCGCTCGACGCGGTGGTGCAAAACCGACAGCTGCCCGCGGACATTCGCACAGGGGTCAACCTGGTGCGTCGCGCCGTCGGCTTGCCTACGCGCTACATTGCCAGCAACGCCGGTGTCGAGGGCAGCGTGGTGGCGAGCAAGATACGGAGCAAGGGCGACGTAGCGTACGGCTATGACGCACAGAAGGGTGTGTATTGCAACATGTTCGACGCCGGCATCGTCGACCCGGTCAAGGTGGTCAAGTCGGCCGTCGTCAACGCGTGCTCGGTTGCCGGGATGATGATTACGACGGAGGCGGCGGTGGTGGAGCAGGACGGCTTGTTGGGCAGTGACACGGCGAAGAAGGGCGGCGGCCGCATCGAGGACGAGGGCTTGCCTGACAAGGAAAAGCGGCGCGAGTACGACACGCTACGGCGTAGCGTGAATGAGCGCACCGCGGCCATGCCAAAGCTCGCGCCACCGCTGAAGTTTGACATGCGTGGTTTGTAGAGACGCAAGCACAGGGCGCAGTGTGCATGTCTGTGTGTGCGTACGCATGCTTATCGTTTTGACTAACGTTTGTGTATATGTGTGTGTACTTGCCACGTGTGTGTGTTGGCGTCATTGCACACGATCCTGAATATGTGTGTGTGTATGTGTGTGTTGTTGCGCTTGCGTGTGACGTCAGTAGCAAACGCACAAAAGGGCTACACTGTGCCAAAGGTGCACACATCCTCGTGACAGGCTCACACACACACACAGACACAGAGTAAAGCATGCAGGCGGCGAGTGCGTCCATGTCGCAGGCCAACGTCAGTGGCAACACGAGCACGACAGCAAACAATGGCAGTAGCACCAGCAACGACAACAATGGCGACGACGGCGTGCGCAACGGTGTGCGCGTGCTGCGGCCCAAGTCGATTGTCGAGGGCAAGCCCGAGGCACAGCGTGCGCCCGTCAAGCTCATCTTGCTCGGCGACAGCGCCGTGGGCAAGTCGAAGCTGGTCGAACGCTTCCTTATGCAGCGCTACGTGCCAGTGCAAATGTCCACCTATGCGCTGACGCTCTTTCACTATGACTTTGTCACGGCCGACGGCGAGGCCGTTGACGTAGACATCTGGGACACGGCAGGCCAAGAGCGCTTTGCGACGATGCACCCGGCGTACTACCACGACGCCCATGCGTGCATCTTTGTCTTTGACATGACGCGCAAGGCGACGTACAAGAACCTGGACAAGTGGCTCGCCGAGCTGCGCAACTACCGCGAGCACATACCGTGCATCGTCGCGTGCAACAAGATTGACACGGACCCGAGTGTGACGAGTAAGGCGTTTGCGTTTGCCGACAAGCACAACTTCCCGCTGCACTACGTCTCGGCCGCTGACGGCACCAATGTGGTGCGCCTCTTCGAGGACGCCATCTCGATTGCGGCGGCGTACAAGCGCAACCCGGTACAGGAAGACTTTGTAGCCCATGTGCTCGACTTGCTCAAGACAACGGACGGTGCTAAGGGGGGCAACAACACGGCGACAACAACAACGGCGGCGGCGGCGTCTGCCGCAAAGAGCGCGAATGCGGCGTAACAGCTAGCATGTAACATAGTCGACTAAGGTCATTGCGCTTGTGTGCGCGTGCGTGGACGCAAAAACGTGTGACGAAGCGGTGTGCATGTGTGTGCATGTGTATAGCTGGGCGTGCGTGACAGTGTGACAGGGTGACTTGTGTGACGTCGTGTGGCGAGGTGTGTGCCGTGTACAC
>JAKVQF020000727.1:0-19085 GCA_023091115.2 Trypanosomatidae sp. Fi-14 | reverse complement strand
GTATATGTGTATATATACACAATGTGTGCGTGTGTGTGCGTGTGTCAGTTAAAAAACTGTACAAACTACGCGCACGATGTGTATGACGCTCTGTATGTATATGTGTGTGAGAGCGATTGTACGTGTGTATGTGCAAATGCGCGTGTATATATATATACACTGCTGCGCTACAATGTGTGACTGTGTGTGAGCGCAGATGCAAGCACAAGTGCGCTACACCGCCTACGAACGAGCAAGTGTCTTTGTGGGTGCGTATGTGTATGTGTGTTTGTTTGTTTGTGTGTAAGCACACGACAAGCACTGTATGTGTATAGACACTACGAGAGTATGCAACGCAAGCGCAACAGCACACATGTGCACACGCACACAAGCGCACACGCACACACACATGCACGCCCACACAGACGCGCGAGGTCGAGCACAACGAGGACGCGCACAACGATAACGCTACACGGACATGTCATTTTACTACTAGTACACGGTTGTTTTGCTACACACACACACACACACACACACATACACACACACACACGTACACATACATTTATGCTCTCTCACTCGCGTAAGCATGCACGTTTGCGCTTGCCTCGTGTACACACATATACTACACCGACTTTTGGCGTCGTGCAGCCTTGCTGCGCGTCGAGGAGGATCTGCTGGCGGCGGTCGCCGTCACACGCGCGAGCGTCAGCCGCGAGCAGCACTGCAGCACAATAATGCCTGGCACCAACAGCCAAATAGACGACGGCAGCTGCACCATGAGCAGACGCTCTTGTGCCGTGTTGTGCTTGGTGTAGTGGCCGCCATCGACCACGTCCATGAGAAAATACAACACCGTCTTCGCCACCGTCATCACGCTCGAGATGAGCGCCACCTTGACGGCCCGCTCGTGTGCGCCTGCGTAGGTGTACACCACCGCCGCAAGCCCGAGCGTCACCTCGACAAAGTTCACATAACTCTGCGCAATGACAAACGCGTCATCGTTCGGCGCGTAGCGGCGGTCATAGCGTGCGTACGTTGACCACCACGAGAAGGGGGCGCGGTGCGCGAGCGGGTGTGCCAGGGACGGCGTGGACGACGGTGCGCGATACAACACGTACAGCGCATCGACAATGACAATAGGTGCCGCTGCAACAAACCATACAATGGCAAACAAGGGCAGACGTGCCGTGGCCATCGCGTGTGTGTGTGACTGTGTATGTGTCACTATACATGTACAAGCAACAACATACATACATGTCAACTCATCGACGACGACACGCGTCGCAGCGACTGCGTGCAACGTGTCCATTATTGTTGCTCTCATCGCACAAGCACGCACACACGCACACAATGTGTGTGCTTCGTTACTTACTCTGCGTACACGCCGCAACACACACACATTCGCACAGGCACCGTCTGCTTACTTTGTTACAACACGCACATACACTCACATACACATATACACATATGCACATGTGTACACGTGTGCCTTTGTTTGCACTCGCCGCTACATGTCACCCACTTACCTGTCTGCACCTCTATGTATGTGCGTGTGCGCGTGTGTGTGCTTGCGTTTGCTGTTTATGGTTGACTGTCTATGTATGTGCACCCTGTCTGCATGTCGCACACATGCACCGACATGCACACGTTCATTCACACACACACACACACACACACACACACACACACACACACACACACATTTCCTCACTTGCGCTTGGCACGTCCCGCGCGCTTGCCCTTGCGGCTCGCCGCGCCGCTGCTCTTGCTCGATCGCGTCGTCTTGCTGCGTGTTGCCGTGGCAGCTGCGCGTGTCGCCGTCGCCGCCGTTGTTGTCGTCGCCGCCGTTGTTGTTGTTGTTCTCGCTGCCGCAACTTGTGCCGCCTGCGTTGCACTTGTTGTACTCGTCGCAGGCATGACAACAGGCGGTATCGTTGTCGTGTGTGCGGTCGTCGATGTCATCGGTGCAGCACGTGGTGGCGCGGGTGCAGTCGCGGTGGTCGTTGCACTGCTGCCATTGCTCGTGATGGTCGTCGACGACGTTGTTGCTGCTGCTTGTGCTTGTGCTTGTGCTTGTGCTTGTGCTTGTGCTGGCGTTGTCGTTGTTGTCGTCGTGTCGTGTACAATGCTATGCCGCTCGACACGGAAGCTGCCCGTCACGTGACCGTCCTTCGTGCGAAAGGCGCCAGCAGCAGTGGCGGTGACGGCAGCAGCGGCAGTGGCCGCGGCAGCCACTCCAGCAGCTGCGGCTGTTGCCGACGACACTGTCGTCGCGTCTGCCGCAGCAGCGCTGGCGTTGTTGTTGTCGTTGCCGCTGTCGTCGTCGCTGTGCGACACCCGTCGCTTTTGCACATCGACGCTGCCGACAAGGTCGAGCTCGCCGTGCGACGTCACCGTGTCCATGTGCAGCTGCTCGACGCCCTCGTCGCGGTGGTAGTGCGCCTGCACGTAGCGGTCGCTGGTGTCGAGCTCAATCGTCTTGTCCGTCGCCGCCGTACCCGACACAGGCTGCTGCTGCTGCTGCTGCTGTTGCTGCTGTTGCTGTGACGGCGCAGTCGCCGCTGCCGCCGCCACGTCCTTGGCCGCCTGCATCACCTGCGCCACCGCCTCGTCAATCGGCGACCTGTCCGCTGTTGCGGCGGTGGCGGCCGCCTCATGCCGCACATCGCCCGCGCCAACGCTCACAGCGTCGCCGCCCTCGTTCATTACCTCAGCCTCCTCTTCCTCGTCGGCGTCGGCGTCGGCCAGATCGTCCGCCTCGGCGCCTTCGACGTCGTCGTCGTCGTCGATGTCGACGGCGTCAATATCCGCCTCGGCGTCGACGACGGCAGCAGCGGCAGAGTGCGGTGGCTGTGTGGCTGCGACCGTCACATCATCGCTCGCCTCGTCCTCGTCGTCATCGGCGTCCTCGTCTTCGTCAGCGTCCTCTGCATCTTCTTCTTCTTCGGCTGCCGCTGCTGACGTTGTGTTTGTTGCCCCGTCCACGTTGGCTGCACTCGTGTCTTGGTCAGCGTCCATGTCATCAATGCACATCTCCTCAATGTCAGCACCTGCTGCAGCGGAGGTGGCCGCTGCTGCGGCGGCAGCTACTGCAGCAGCAGCAGCAGCAGCAGGCGCGTCACTGCCCTGTCGTTGCATAAACGTCGGCGTCGACGACGATGACGATGACGGCTGTGACTGCTGCTGTTGCCGTGACGACGATACGTCCGTCACCGTCTGTGCGTGCAGTGGTGCGGCAGCTGGACGAGGGCGTGTGGTGGGTGAGGCGGCAGCTGACGTGGTCGCAGGCGTCGTGTAGGGCCGACGCAGACGACTGCGATAGCGAGCTCGTGGTGGCGTGGCCACTGCGGTGTCGTCGTCGTCGTACGCGTCATCGTCGTACGCGCCACCGTCGCCACGCCGCACATGTCGCTGTGCGCTTGCCTGCCGCTTCAGCTTCACATACTGCAAACGCAGCGCCTCCGTTAGCTTCTCGTTGTGGTAGCGGTGCTCGAGGCCAAAGGTGTCGCGCAGGACATTCTCCAAGTGCGGCAACAACAGCATCAGCTCAGCATCCTGCAGCGTCAGCGTGAATGTGCGCTGGTCGCTGTCCACGTACACGTACTGCGGCGATGGCGACACGGTGTGCGTCACGTCCGCCTCGTCCACATCCATGTCGAGGTCATCGCCGTCGTTGGTTGTGTGGTGGTCAACAGGTGTCGCAGCTGCGGCGACGAGGCGTTTGATCGTAAAGCGGCCCTGCAGAGTGAAGTGTGACAAGGGCAGCTGTTGTTGTGTTGTCACTGCTGTCTTTGCTGTTGTTGTTGTTGTTGCTGCTGCACGCAATGTCAGGGACGTGTGCTCGCGTGTAATTTGCGTCTCACGACACCACCCTTGCAGCACCGTCAGCAGCTGCGCCACATTGTACGGTCGCAAGAACAGCCGACCGAAGCGGTAGTCAGCATCACCGCGACTCTTGGCTTGCCCCGATGATGCACTGCTCTTCTTGCCCTTGTCGACGTGTTGTTGTTGCTGCTGCTGTTGTTGTTGTTGCACCGTGTCGTGCGTCTTGTCGTCGGGTGGCTGTATCGACAGCACAAGGTGACGGTTGCACATGCTGCTCCACGACCACGACAGCGTCGCCGGGTACACACCACGTGTGTCTTGTATGACAATCGGTGAGCGATGCTCTCGCGTCAGGTAGCCGCGGCGCTGTTGCAGCTGTAACAGCGGCAGCAGTCGTCCTCCTCCCGTCGCATTCGCACACACGTCACCGGCGCAGCTGCTGTGCACAGACGTCTTCGTCGCCACACGCGACAGTGGACGACGCCACATCGCCTCTAGGCAAAGTGACGAGGTCGCAGACAACACACAACAAACCCTATTGCACACAAGCAAGCGAGCGTGTGTGTGCGTACAAGTCACACAATGCTGCACGTTGCACTACAACAACAGCGGCAAGCAGCAGGCAGTGTACATCGCACAAGTAAACACACACACACACTCACATGTATAACAGTGCGCTACACAAATGCACACGGGCGTAAGCATGCATACAACTACTCACATACAAGCGCACACACTTACACGTACGGCGCATACATGCGCTCGTGTGCGCGTGTGTGTGTGAGCATGTGTACAATGACGTGTACATTTTCGGTCAGTACTTTATGCACCTCACCTCGTTACGACACACTTGCCACGTCTACACACACACACATACACATACTGTGCATACATACATGTATGTGTGTCACTATACTAGCCGCAACATTGACCACACACACACACGTAACATGTCGTCGTTATACCTTGCTGCTCACTGCGCATGTGCGCACTACACGACGGCCCGCCAGCACACGCCCCTCGCCTTCTGTACTCCGCACCGTCTTACAAACACACACACACATACACACGTGTTCACCTTTTTTTTACCTTGCACTACGCATTCGCCTCTGGCGCGGATGTCCTGTTGCGGTTGCGGTTGCGACGCGCATTGCCACCGCCACCGTTGTTGTTGTTGTTGTCACGGCGTGCCCCGTCGGCCGGCAGCGCTGACGACGACGACGAGGAGGACGAGGACATGGCCTGATAGTATGGCTCGAAGCCGAAGCTATCGGTGAGGGCAGACTGCAAAAAATGCTCGAGCATGACGGCGAACTGCTTGTCAAACGCCATCGCCCACTCCTCCGTCTTGGGTGACATGACGCGGTGCACAGTGCCGCTCAGTGTGTAGCCCGTCGCCGTCTTGGCAAAGGTCAAGTCATAGGCGTTGTTCGTCACGCGGTGGCACGGCATGCGGTCTTCGACGACGCTGACGAGGGCGGCAAGGTCGCGGTGGCGCAGACGGACCGAGATGCGGCGCTCGCTGTCGAACTGGGCACTGCGATCGTTCGGGTCCACCTTGCGTGGCCCGAGTTGCGGGTACTGCGACACAAGCAGCTGCTTGCCGTCGACAGACACACGCGTCATCGTGCCGTGTGCGGGGTTGTCGCGCACGTCAAAGATCTCGAACCTAGGCAGCTGCCGCGTCGGCGTGTAGCCGCGGAAGACGTTGCTGCGGTTACCTGTGGCCCCTGCCGAGGCGACGGCGGCAACGCTTTGCGTGTTGTTGCCACTGCTGCTGCTGCTGGCGGTGGTGTTGCTAGTTCTTGTTGACGCGGCAGCGGCTGCCGCATCCGTCGCCTGCTGCCGCGCCAGCGGTGCGCGCACAAGGGCGGCGGTGGCGACCGCACGTGTAGCAAAGCGCAGCATAAGTGACGTGTGCAGATGTGTATGTGTACGTATGTGTGTGTGTGTATGTATACGTATGTGTGTGTGTGTGTGTGTGTGCCACCTATATATACATACTATGCGCAGGCAGAGCACGTCACGACGAGTAGTACAACAACATGTAGGTGTCGCATATGTGTATATATATATATATATGTGTGTGTGTGTGTTTGTTTGTTTGTGTGTGTGTGTGTGTGTGTGTGTGTGTGTGTGTGTGTGTGTGTGTGTGTATTGTTATGTTACTTATGGCGCCTGTTACATGACGGTGCTCCAGCCGTCTGCTGAGCGCATCACTGCATTCTTCTTCCGCTTCGCCTTGTTGTTGCTGCGCACAGCTGCAGTCACCTGCTGCCGTTGCTGCTGCTGTTCGTCATCGTTCGCATCGTCGTCCTCGTCGCTGTCGTCTTCGCTGTCATCGTCGCTGTCACTGTCGCCACCGCCCGCGTTGACGCACTGGGCGAGCGGATTGTACTGCGCGTACAGCTGCGCCGTGTGCAGCCATCGCTCCACGAGTGCATAGTCGCCCTGACAGCAGCGCCGGTACATGTCGTGCAGCAGCGTCGCCACCTCGTGTGCGCTGTCGTCCTCAACGCTAACGGAGCGCGCATTGCCGAAGAAGTCGTCAAAGTAATCCTCGAGCTCATCGGCAAACACCTCGCCATCGCGCTCGTGCCACGCCACCAGGTCATGCTGCAGGTGCGCCACCGCATGCGTGTCGCAGTGCTGCGCGACAAGCTGCAGCGCCGTCCACTGCTGCAACACAGCCTGCATGCCACGCACAAACTGTGCGAGTTGCTCGGGTGTGGCGCGAAACGACGGGGCCGCGGCGGCCGCGCTGCCCGAGTGCATGTCTGCACAACTACAGCAAACAATGTCCCATTTGTACGTGCACACATGCAGACAAGCAAAACGCAAGCACACGTCACATACGCACAAGTGTAAGTATGTGTGTGTGTGTGTGTGTGTGTGTGTGTGTGTGTGTGTGTGTGTGTGTGTGCGTGTGTGTGCACACGCAACAGTCGCGTTTACGCGCAACAACAACGATACAGTACACATACATACAACGATATCTGAAAGAAGAGAGAGGGCGCACACAAGTCGATGCAGTTGCGCGGCAGCTGTTGCATGTGCGTCTGCGAGTAGGCCTACTGACACAAAGAAACAAAAAAATGTGAACGACACATACACAAAACGTTTGCAAAAGCCAAACACGACAAAAAACAATGTCGTAAACTCACCTACACACACGGTCACACAGCATCGCGTGCATGTCTCCTCAGCGCGTCACACACACACACACACTCTGCCCGTGTCTCGTGTCCTTTTCTCTCTCTTGCTCAAATGTGTGTGTGTGTGTGCTACACTACACCCTTTGTCCTCATGCGTCCTCGTCGTCATCGTCTTCGTCGTCATCGTCGCTCTCCGTGTACGCCGGCACAGCCACACCGCTGCCGAGGCGACGACAATCCCAGTTGCCACTGACGCGCTCTCGGTGCTCGGCGAGGTGGCGTGCAGCCAAGCAGAGCACCCGCATGAGCGCCTTGACCGTGTGACGACAGCAATGGTAGAGCTGCCCGTTGCGCGTCAGCGACTTGTGCAGCTCGCAGTGGTACGACAACGCGGGCGCCGTGAGCAGCTTCTGCGCCTTGTTGGCCCAGTACGCACTCAGCAGCGTTGACGGCGTCCATACCGTGTAGCGCGGAAAGCGGACGTGCAGCTGCGTGCGAAAGTACCACAGCACATGCTGCACATTGTCAAGCTGCTCGTCGCTCGTGAAGAAGGCAACGCCGTCGGGCAGCCCTTCTGCGGCACAACAACGCGTGGCGTTGAGCACCATCTCGTCCACCACACGCGCCAGCCTCCTCGTCGCCTCGGCCGCTGGGCTGTGGCTGCTGCTGCTGCTATTGTAGTTGTTGCCGCCATGATGGCCAGCGGCGCCCTGGGCACTGTTGCGATGACTAAAGATGAACAACTCCGAGTGTGTTTGTTGCCGCATTTGCGCCGCCGTCGTTGCAAAGTGCAAGTCGACGCGCGGGTACGCCGTGGCGTGCTCGTTGACAACGCAGCCGCGAAAGGATGGTGCAATGTAGTGCACCGTCCTGATCGCCGTCCCCACCGCATCAAGCAGACGTCGCTTGTCAGCTTTTGGCATGCTGCAACAGTTCAGCTCGGGCGCGTACAGGATGTGATGTTGCCACGACACGCTGCTGGCCAGGTACGACAGCGGGAACTGCAACACGCACGCGTAGCCCTCCACAGGGCAGGCGGTGAGCTCGCGGAACTGCCCGCCCGGCAGCAGCGGCATAAAATCGAGCACCACAGCGCAACGCTCAAAGTAGCACTCGGGTAGCGGGTGCGTGTCGGCGTCCTCGTCGTCGGCAGCGGCGATGTTGCCAAGGGCGTCATTGTCCTTGTCACTGTCGTCGACCGCGACGGCGTTGGCCTCGTCGTCGGCGGCCTCGACGTCGCTGTCCGCCGTGTCGCTGTCGAGCACCGCACTGTGCGACGACGATGCCGCCACGACTGCGCTGCTGTCGCTGCCGTTGCTGCTCGCTGCAGCAGCAGCAGCAGCCTTGACACCAACGGCGCACTGCACGTCGGCTGCTGCGCTTGCAACAGTAGCAGCGGTAGTGGTGGCGCCACGCCCGAGCGCAAAGACGTCATTGTCGTCCTCGTCCGAGTACATGTGTGTGTGTGTGTGTGTGTGTGTGTGTGTGTGTGTGTGTGTGTGTGTGTGTGTGCGTCGTACTAGCACGCAAGCAAGCCGTATAACATGGCGTGTGTGCACACAAACACGCACACATGTGTACAGCAGCGGCGTGCACAGACGCTTACATGTACACAACCGACACACGACACCGCATGCACACACACGTGCACACACACACACACACACGTGCATTGCCTTACCTTGTAGTCTATACATACACAATGCTATGCAACCACTCACAAGCACACAAGTACACATACACACACACACATATGTGCAAGCGACTATCTACATGTCTCGTGTGCACAACGCGTACACGTACACACACACACACATACACATACACAGCTCTTTCCCTCCCTCTCCCTCTCTCTCTGCCTCGTCTCTACACACCTGGCAAGTCGAGCTCGTCGTCGTCCGTGTCGCCTGCACCGCGTCCGGCTGCTGCCGCACTCGCACCCGCCGCCGTCTTCTTCTTCCGTGACCGACTGTTACTCGACTTGCGCTTGCTGCTACCACCGTCGTCGCCCGCCGCACCTGCCCCGCCGCGTCGTCGCCGTCGCGTCGCGGCGGCGTTGCTGTCGTCGTCGCTGCCGTCGTCGTCATTGTTGCCGTCGTCTGTGCCACGGCGACGACCACTACCACCAGCAGCAGCACCACCAGCACGACGCCCTGCGCGCAGGCCACGACGACGACCACCGCCACCATCGCCGCCGTCATCGCTGCCGCTCTTGTCGTTGTCATCGCCGCTGCTGTCGTCGTCGTCGTCGTCGTCGCGACCGCTGTCATCGTCGTCGTCGCCTGACGAGTCGGCTTGACGACGCTCAAGGCTGCGCAGCTTGCGCGACCACTCATTCGCCTCCTCGGTCAGCTCGCTCTCCTTGCACAGCTGCACAAGGCACTTGACGCACTCGACATTGTCGGCGTGCTCGCGGTGTACGTGCTCGTACATCGCCTTTGCCTGTGCATAGTCACCGCGGCGACGGTAGCACGACGCACTCGCCAGCCGCCACTTCACCTCGCTGGGCTGTATCTGTGCGGCGCGGTCAAAGAACTCAATGGCCTTGTCGTACACCTCATTCTTCACAAAGTACGCCCCCAGCCACGCAATGACGTCCATGTTGACCTGGTAGTAGCGATACGCCTCGAGGTAGTAGTGGAAGGCCTGATTCTCGTCCCGCGCACGCGCGTAGAGGGCGCCGAGGTGGGCGAGCGCGTTGGGGTCGGTTGGGGCGCGGCCAATGAGACGATTGAACCACTCGAGCGTGTGCGGATCGCCGACGAGGTCGGCGAGGTCGGCGATCTGGTAGAGCACCTCGCCGCTGTCCACGAGCGCCTGCACACGGCGGAACATCTTCAGCGCCTCCTCGTACAAACCCAGCCGCTTGGCCGCCAAGCCAAGGTTGTAGATCGCCTCGACATTGTCGGCCTCGACGGCGAGGGCCTTGTTGTAGTACTCGCGCGCCGCCTCGAGCGCGCCCTTGACGAAGAGAAAGTTTCCCTTGTTTACCAGCGCCTTGGCGTTGTACTGGTCCGCCTCCACGCTGAGGTCGCTGTAGCGCTCACCGCTCTCATAGTCGCCCTCGAGGAAGTACAGGTACGCCAGGTTCGTCGCCGCGCGCGCGCGCAGGGCCTTGTCCTTCTTCTCAAACGCCTTGAGGCCGACAATGGCGTCCTGGTAGCGCTTGTGCTTGAGGTAGTTGAGGCACTTGCACATCTCCAGCTCGCCCGCGACGTGCGCCGACGGGTCGCGCATCTCGTACTGCCGCAGCTGCTCAATGACATAGTCGTAGCCCACGCGCCAGTCCTTGTCAAGCGCCGGCGCAATGAGCCGCGCCGCTGTCATGATGCACTGCAGAAAGTGCGCCCGTCGCTCCTTCAGCGTGCTGCGCAGGCCGTCGTCGACGAGCACGTCCTTCTTCGCGTCCACCTCGTCGTCAAACTCGTCGCCGTCTTGCACGCCGGCGGGGGTGCAGTGCAGCATCTTGACGAACGTCTCCTTCATCTTGGCCGTCTCGCCGAGGCCATAGTAGCACAGCAGCAAGTTGTACGCCGCGTTGACGCTGCCGCTGCCGTTGCCGCCCTCGAGGATGGCCTCGTAGTTGCTCACCGCGTCGCGGTACTGGCCGAGCTTGACAAAGGCGTTGCCAATGTTGCGAAAGAGGCGGTAGCGCAGCTCCTTGCCGGCCGTCGGCGTCTCATCGAGCGTCATGCGGTACATCTTGATCGCCAGTAGGTACTTCTTCTGCGCCGCGTAAATGTTGCCCATGTTCACCCGCAGCCGGCCCGCTTGCGGGAACTGCACGTTGCGGACGATGAGGTTGTACGTGTTCAGCGCCTCCGTGTACAGCTGCTGGTTCTGGTACTGCACCGCCAAGTTAAAGTGCACCGCGTACGTCAGGTCGACGTTGATCTGCTCGGCCAGGCTGAGCTGCTCACGCTGCTTGCACAGCTGCCGCTCCTTCTTGCCAGCCTCCTTGGCCTTCTCGAGGGCCGCGCCATAGTCCTTGCGCTGCGCAAGCAACGCACTCTCCTCGAGCAGACGATTGACCTGCTTTTCCATCTCGACGCACAGCTCCTCGGGGCTGTTCTCGCTCCGCTTCTTCAGCGGCGGTGCGGGGCCGACGAGCATGCTCGCCATGCGCGCCTGTCCCGCCGGGTCAAACAACGCCGGCCCGAGCAGCGCGCCATTGGCGCCGACGCGACTGCCCACACCCGCGCGACTGGCCGCCATCGCCGCCGCCGCCGCACCACCACCACCGCCGTGTGCGCTGAAGCCGACGGGCCTGTTCGACGTCATGGGACGTGCACCACCCACATACCCGCCACCGCCACCCGCCGCCGAGCCGAGGCGTGAGGCGAAGAAGGGTACACCACCCGCGCCCGCCGCACCCGCACCACCGCCCACAACAACAGCAGCGCCGCCGCCGCCGCCGCCGTTGCCGTCTACGCCACCGTACCACTGCGAGGGCGGCCGCAGCGCGCCTTGCTGCTGCTGCTGCAGATGAAAGGCGAGCGGGTTGCCACCACCGACGCCATTGCTGCTTGCACCATACGCGAACGGGTTGGCAGCCGCGCCACCTCCAGCCGCAGCAGCCGCAGTCGTCGTTGTCACGCCATCGGCACCGCCGCTGCCAGCAGATGACCACGGGTTGGCCGACACGCCCCCGTCACTGCCCTCGTCCACGTTGAAGGCCGCATACACGTCCTCGTCGTCGAGTGCGCGATTGCGCATGGTGTGGACTGTGTGTGAAGATGTGTGTGTGTGAATGTATGTATATATATATGTATGTGTGTGTGTGTGTGTGTGTGTACACGCTGACCAAGACTAAGACAAGCAAACGACACAAGGCACAATGTGCACGCGCGCAAGCACACACACACACACACATGCAAGCCGCTGCGCGTGCGTACATACACATACACGTACGTACATACACACACAACGCACTAATATTGGCAATGCATAGCACGTCGCCTACGCGTCTGACAAACACACACACACACACAGAGGGATTATGTGTACACATACGCACGACATTGCCGTCACACATGCACACACACACACATATACATGCATGTACGTGCAGGCAGCAACACGCACACATTCCGTCACCGTGGTGCAAAGCTTGTATAGATGGCCGCGCCGGGTGGCGGTGGCGCGCTACATACATGGTTTACCGTTGCTAGCGGTGGTGGTGGTGGTGTCATTGCAGCCGCTGTTGCCGTTGCCGCAGTCACTAGTGGTGGTGGTGGTGGGGCATACGCTGGCGCCGTCATGGGCGGCGGTGGCAAGACCGACGCCGACGGCGGCGTCTGCTGTAGTGGCTGCTGCTGTAGTGGCTGCTGTTGCTGTGGTAGCGGCGACGCGTGTGCTGCAAAGGGCGGCGGTGGTGGAAAGGCCGCGGCGGCGTACACGCCCGTGGCGCCAGGTGCTGCAGGTGGTGCAGCATGCTGTAGCAGTGGCGGAGATGGTGGCGGTGGTGGTGGCTGCTGTACAGCAGCAGCGGCAGCAGGCAACGTCGGCGCCACCGCCGCGGGTGGGGGCGGAAAGTCTGAGGCTGACGCGACTGCGCTCGTCGCCGTTGTTGTTGTTGCATGCTGTGCCGGTGTAGTGGTGAGGGCAATGTATGCAGGCATGGCATAGCGTGACACGGGTGCGTGGTGGTGGTGTTGTTGCTGTTGTGCAGTAGAGGGGGCAAAGATGCTATGTGGGTGCGACGTTGCCGTCGGTGCACCTGCGCCATAGCCTACAGGGGCCTGCGGGGGCGGGGGCGGTGGTGGCGCCGTTGCCGTGTGCGCCGTGGCTTGCTGCTGCTGTTGTTGTTGCTGTTGCAAGTAACGTGGTGGGCCTGTGGGTGGCGGTGCCACCGCCGGCCGTGCACCCGATTGTCGCTGCTCCTCCTCGCGCAGCTGCTGCTCAAACTCGCGACGAATGCGCTCAGGGGCGCTGCTGCGCACATTCCACCGGCCCAGCTCCGCGTCATAGTAATACCAGTCCCGCGAGACCGGCAAGCCCTGCTCGTCCACCTCGGCGTTCTCGCCAGCCGCGTTGACGCAGGCGGCATCGCCAAACAAGCCATGCCCGCTTGCGTCGGCGTCGTGGCCGTTGTTGCGCGCGTGTTCGGCGCCGCCGACGAGCGGTGCCGTCAGGTAATCCTGTACAACCGTGTTCACTTGTCGCCAGTACTGTGACAGCACGCTGTCACCACCGGCACCACCACCGTCCGCATTGCCGCCGCCCGTCACCACACCCGTGGCGGTGGCATCGACGTCGTTGTTGTTGCCGCTGCTGTTGTTGTTGCTGTGTATGTTACGGCCAGCAATGTTGACGCCAAGCTTCGAGCTCAGCCAACCTACCGCCTGCAATGACATTGTACACCGCCTCGCCCGACTCTCGCTGTCGCTCACTGTGTTTGCGTGTGTATGTGTGTATGTGTGTGTATGGCGTGTGCGCTACACTGTGCAAAGAAGAAAAGAATGCGTACGAGCAAAACAAGCAGGCAGGCCTGGCATATGCACACACACGTTTGTGCGTGTGTTGCATACGCAATCGTGCGCGCACCTCATGTTGCTCTTGTACTTGTTATGCATGCGGTGGCGTGACGCGGCTAGTACGCACACGCCACACGCTCGAGTAGGGCGGTGAGCTGTGCACGCACCGACGGCCACCCATCCGCCGGTGTCGCGTGTGCTGCGGCACCGTCGTCAGGCGCACACGCCATCGTCGTCAACAGCTGCTGCCGCCTTTGCTCTCGCTCTCGCTCTTTCTCTTCGTGTTGTTGCAGTACAAAGCGTAGAAAGTGCTGCATGCTTGTGCAGCTCCAGTTGCAACTCTGCTGCAGCATCGCGTCATAGCGCCGTGCCACCGCGTCGTTCTTGTCGTGTCGAGTGCTGCGCGTGCGCTTGTCGTCGTCACACCCATCATCGTCGTCGTCAGTGCTGCTGCTGCTGCTCTTGTTATTGTTGTCGTTGTCGTCACTCAGGGCAAACGCAGCCGCCACCTCGTCGACCGACACCCAGCGACGCAGTGCTGCCGCCTCAGCGAGCAACAACTGCACCATACGCTCGATGCACAACTGATTGCACCAGTTGTGATTGATCGCCACCGTCAGCTCCACTTCCACGACGTTGCTCGCGTCGTCTGCGTCTGCGTCACACGTCGACGTCGACGACAACGTCGACGCTGCTGCTGCTGCGGTGGTGACGGGCACACGCATACGCGCACCAGCGATATTGTGCACCTGATGGTAGCAGCACGAGGGCACAAACACCAGATCGCCCTCCTCCTGCACGCACGTCAGCAGCTCGTCCAGGCCAGTCAGCACGCGCATGTCGGGCGGCGTAGGGAAGTGTGGCGGCAGCGTCGCGTGCAGCAGCGCATTGCCGCGCGCGGACGCAAAGTACCACAGCTTGCGCCCGCACACATTGTACGACCAGGAGTAGCTGCCAAACACGTCATAGTGCAGCGGCGTCCACGTGTGCACGACGCCAATGTACGCAAAGCGGTAGTCGCTGCGGCCGTCACCGAAGCCGCGCGCACGCGCGCGCGTGCGCGCGTGCGCGCAGAACGGCTGCAGCCAATCGGCGCCGAGAAAGGACGGCACGCGATAGAGCGCCTCGTCTGATGACGATGACGACGACGGTTGCTGCTGCGGCGGCGACTGCGTGCACGTGACGGACGCGGCGACTGCAGCCCCGTCGTCGTCGTCATCACCACCATCGTCGTCGCGGTGTGTCATCGCTGGCACACGGCGTGCCGCCTCCTCGACGTCAAGCTGCATGTGCCAGTCCTTCAGATACCACAGCCGCGGCGCGTCGGGCGTGTGCGCGGCCCACCGAGCGCACACCTCGCCAAGTGTGCACATGCGACACTCACCCTCGTCCTCGTGCTCGTCGCCTCGTGTGCGTGTGTCGTGGGCGGTGGCGGCCGTGTTGGCCACCGTGTACACGGGCACGCGATGTGCGGCGCCGAGCGTGCGCAGCAGTGCGACTGGCTCGAGGCGCTCGCGCAGCCGCGACGCGGCGAGTGCGTCGGTGGCGTGTCGCACAACGGCCGGCCGACCGCCACGCAAACACTGCGCACAAAAGGTGTCAAACGTCAGCGTACGCGCGTCATACTCGAGCATGACAGACACGTTGGCTGCCGTGTGTGTGTGTGTGTGTGTGTGTGTGTGTGTGCGTGTGTGCACAGTGCAAGCGAGTGTGCATGCCACGCGCACAAACACACATACATATACATGCTCAGCACCCACTTGCTGTTGTTGTTGTTGTTACTTTTGTGTATAAAGGTGCGTATGTGCGCGCGCACGAGCCTACTAGTCGTCTTCAGTCGTCGTCAGTCGTCGTCCTTGTCCGTGTCGCCGACGACGATGTCAGGCGCAGATGAAGCAGACTGTGTGACAACGCCGTGTAGCCAATGGCGGCGTCGAGCTCGGCGTAGAAGCCGGCGACGACCGAGCACGTCTGCAGCAGCGCCACCTCCTCATTGGTCACGAGGCCTGTGCACGTGCGCATCGCCGCGGCGTGCCGCCCCGTCTCGTGCAGCGCGCGCGCGTAACGCGCGTACAGCTGCGCACGTGGCACGACGTCACGCCGCCCCGTCGTCGTCGTCCTCGTCGTCGTCGCCTGGCCGTCTGCCGCCGTCACGACAACATCGTCCGCGTCCTTGTCGTCAATGCTAGTGCTATACGTGTTGTTGTTGCTGCTGCTGTTGTGCGTGTGCGTTGCTGCTGCTGAAGAAGAAGGCGGCTGCTGTGATGGTGGTGATGAATGTGCGGTGCTGCTGCTGCTGCTCGATGACACCCAACGCCGCCAGAAACCTGTCGAAGACGACAACGTCGCGTGACTGCCCTCTGCGTGTGCTGACGAGGCACTGCTGCCGTGTGATGCACGCGTCGGTGACGATGACAACGTCTGTCGTGTTGTTGTTGCTGCCGTTGCCGTCTGCGTCATCATTGCAACGTCGCTCTCGAGCACCGCATCGATGCGTGCGCGAAGGGCGTGCATGGCGTGGTCAAGCCGTCCATAGTCGCGGTCGAGCAGCGTGTACAGCACGCGCAGGTCAGGCAGCACGCACACACTGAGCAGCACATCGGTCAACAACGCCACAACACGCGCGGGCAGGCGAATGGCGTGGGCGAGCAGCTCGCACAGCGCCGTCGTCACAGCCGCCATGTGCACACCGCGGTGCATCCATGCCTCGTCGCGTACAGACACGTCGACCGCGTCGTCTGTCTTGTCGTTGTTGTCGCTGTTGCTGTTGTTGCTCGTGACGCGCACGTCGTGTCGCGGCACGGCGTCGTGCGCCGGTGGCGGTGAATGCAGCGACAACGCACGGCACTGCTCATTGACAGCGCACGCGCGTTGGTGCAGCGCGGCGGCGGGTGTGTTGCCTTCGATGCGCAGCAGGCGCTCCAGCACCTCGTGACCGACAAGCGCGCGACTCGCACGCGATGTGTGTGTGTCGTACAGATACGTCGAGAAGCAGCTGACGAGGTCGACAGGTGGCAGTGTTGTTGTTGCCGTCATCGTCGCTGCTGCTGTTGTTGCTGTTGCTGTTTTTGTTGTGTGCGTACGCACTGCTGTTGTCGTCGTCGTGCTCTTGTTGTTGCTGCCATCGCCGGTGTTGTCGTCATGGTCGTCATCGTGCGCAGTGTGCCCCGCGACCGCAACATGTGCAGCAGCGCACATGTCGAGGTCGAGTGCCGTGCGCATGAACGTGCACGGGCACACCGTCACGAGAGCGTTGAGCAGCACAAGCGATGCCTCCGTCGCTGTCCAGCGCGTCAGTGCAAAGCCGAGCACAGCGCGATGCACCACATCCTCATCTGTTAGGGCGGGGCGGTGTGTGAGGCGCGGCACGACATAGTAGTCAAGAAACGACACGGTCGCCTTGTCCTTGTTGTTGTTGTTGTCACTGCTGCTGCTGCAATGGTTGTGATGGGTAGCAGCTACGGTAGCCACACGTGCCGCACGCACAGCAGCGTCGGCAACATCACTGCCGTCGTCCTTGTTGTCGTTGTTGCTGTCGTCGTCGTCATCACCATCGTCCTCGGCCTCGCTCATCGAGTCGTGCATCGTGGCCGTCGCGCCACAATGCAGCAGTGGCGTTGCGTCACACCACGACGGCGTCGTGTCCACACGCCCCGTCAGGCCATCGACGCGGCTGCACAGCAGCGCGCGCGCGAGCGCTTGTGCCACCGTCAGCCACGACGCAGCCAGCTCGCTCTGCAACACGTGTGCCACCACCAGGCACGCCGAGGCGTACACGTGTGTGTCGCGCGACTGCAGCAGCGGCAGCAGCGTCGTGGCCACCAGCTCGTGAAGGGCGTCGCACACCCCCACACGTCGCGCCACCGCAGACGACGCCGCCGTCAGCGCCGCCCAGCAGCGCAGCACGTCGCCGACGTAGCGCAGCTGCACCGCGCCATCGTCGTTGTCGGGCACCTTGCACAACGTGAGCAATGTGGTGCGCACTCCAGCCAGAGTGCGTGTGCACAGCTCACGCTGCTGGCCCACCACCCGCTGCACGCGCACATGACCACAACGTGCGAGGGCGCACACGGCGGCGAGTGCGTAGCGGCTCGTCTCGCTGCGGTCGCGCGCACCGCTCGCGTCGCGGCTGGTCGTGGCGCCGTGGTGTGTGGTTACATAAGGTAGCACCGTCTGCAGCAACAGCTGCAGCGGCGTCGACGTGGTGGACGACGACGATGACGACGACGACGTGCGCACTACACACACGGCGGCGAGCGCGGGCAGGCGTTCGATGCGCTCCGCCAGCACACACGCGAGTCGCGCAACGAGCACGCGCACCCGCTCATCCACCTCGACACCACCGCGCAGCTCCTCGCCTTGCAGCAGAGACGACGACGACGACGAGGATGACGAGGCCGCTGTCGCGTCCTGCCTGTCGCGCAACAATGTCGTCTCTGTGCGCGTGCTGCGTGACGCGGCAGTGATCGCAGCCGACGTTGCCGACGCGAGCGGTGACAGCGAGCGTGACGCCTGCGTGTGTGCGGCCAGTCGTGCACCGCCGCTCACTTCACACAACATATAGCACAGTGGCACGAGGGAGGTGTCAGGGTGTAGCAGCAGCAACGACAGCGCAGGCTGCTGCTGCTGCGGCTGCTGCTGCTGTGACGTCGCGTGGCTGCTGCCGCTGCCGCTGCCGTCACTGCACAGGTCCGCCTCGAGCAGCAGTCGCGTCAGGAAGCGCAACAGGCTACGACGCACCGTGCCCGTTGTGTCGCGCGTCGCCTGCGCACACAACAACGGCAAGAAGGCGGCGCCAATGGCGACGGGCAACGGCTGCGTGTCGTCTTGCTCGCCTGACGCTGTGCATGGGCGCACGTCCTCGTCTACGCTGCCGCACAACACGCTCGCGGTGCGACTGCGCGGCTGCGTCGTCACACCAGCTACTGCGTCCTTGTCATTGTTGTTGTTGTTGTTTGTCTCGTCTTTGACGCTCGCAGCCGCGACGGCGACGACGTCAGCGTTGTGCACATCAAACAAGTAACGATAGCACGGCGGCAATCGCGCCGCCACGAGAGCAGCAGGAGCAGCGCTCGCTGCCTCGGCGAGCATGCCATGGTGCACATCGCCTTCCGCAGCACGACCGCGACCACGCAGCAGTGTGCGGTGCTCCGTGCGCAGTGCGTCGAGTATGAAGCACAGATTGCGCTCGACAAGTGACGCCGTGGCGGCGACGGCGGCATGCTCGCGTGAGGTGTTGCTGCGCTGCAGGGCAGCAAAGCAGTCACACAACTCACGCCACGCATCTTGCACAGACGTCAGCAGCATGCGACTGCCGTCGAGGGCGAAGCTGCTCTGCATCTTGACGTGCACAGCAACAACAACAGCACAACGTGGGTGTATGTGTCCTAGCACGTGATGCGTTTGTGGTCGTCACCACTCTACAAATACACACACACACACACACACACAACCCAAAAAACATGCGCACATATTCACGCACACGCGCACGAGCAGGCAAACCACAAACAATGTGCCTACAATTATGCATTGCACATGTAGCTTGCAATGTGTGCGTGTGCGTGCTTAGACGATGCAACACACTCTTAGTCGTCCTCCTCGTCCTCCTCGTCGTCGTCGTCGCTGCTGTGGCCGTCGGCACCGAAGC
>JAKVQF020000726.1:2079-18664 GCA_023091115.2 Trypanosomatidae sp. Fi-14 | reverse complement strand
GTGTGCGTGTGTGTGTGTGTGTGTGTGTGTGTATTCACAAAGAGTGTCTTGACAGCCGCACGATCAGTACGAGACTGTGTACAACAGCGCAAAAGAGCAACCTATCTACACGTACGTTGCAAAGAGCAAATAATGTGTAAATGCAATCGTGAGTCATACACCATCACGCGCAACACAACGCAAACGCACGCACACACACGTTTGCGTAGAGCACATATTGTTGGCGTTCATTGCAACTATGTTGTCATATGTGTGCTACACTCATGAATGCTGCATACAGCAACACGGTAACGCGTTGAGCTCTGTTTATGCTACTTACGTCATGCATTCGCTGCTGCACATAGTGCGAGCACACGCAAAGCAAGAACATATGCATAGGCAGACGTGCTGCTGCGGGACTGCATGCCAAACTCACATGAGCATAGGCTACTCGCATCGCGCATACAACTAACGCTGATCCGGCGCAAGCGTGAGCAGCGCGCAGCGCTACATACATGTGGTTGTCGTACCAAGCCATCCGCATGTACTTTGCGAATGCTAGCAGTGATTATGCTTATGCAGTCACCGACATGGCGCGTATCATGGCGACGTGCTGTTGCACGCGTCGCATGCCCGTAGTTGCTTTGCTAGTGTGTTTAGCACTGTTTTCGCCTGTCTGTATCGTGCTCGCCTTCGACATGTTGTTTGCGGGTGCTTGTGCAACTTCTTGTGCATGTGTTTGTTTCGTCGAGGTCGTTGCGTTGCACTACTGGCGCTATGCGCTTGCGTTATCTGTCGCGTCATTGTGACACATGTTGCCTAGTGTCAACGAGTGTCTGTGTGTGTGTGTGTGTGCGTGTGTGTGTGTGCTCATCTGCTGTTTGGCATCACTGTCTGCTTTGTCGGTAGCTGCGTTAGTGCATTGACGCGACAGCTTCTGCGCACTTGCTTGTTTACATGCACTTTGTTGCTATCGTGCGCCGATGCCTCAGCTGTTGCAGCTTCCATACATGTGTTGTCTAGAGTCTGGTTGGTGTACACACTCGTCACGTCACTGTGTAGCGCTTGTTGGTGATGTTATGCACCAGTGATGCATCTTCTACTGCCACTACGCCTGCTGGCACGATGTCACGTCGTTGTTGTCGATCTAGTCTCTCTTCGTCACTACGGCACTGTGCTGCGCACATTCGACGCTTCCGTCACGCACGCACACGCGTGCACGCATCCTCTACTGTTTCTTCGTTGTTTGTGTGTGTACGGTAGCGTGTGGGCGCTGCGGTGCGCTGCAGACGCTCGTATCACGCAGGCGTGCTATTGCGCTTACTGCCAGGCATTCGACTGCTGCCAAGAGATGTATGTACATGTTGCGCTCGACGCGTAGTCTCTTTGCATCATACTGTATCTGCTGCGTCACTGTAGCGAAGGAGTGCAGCGATGCAGGACGAGCATACTTTGCGCGCCACGAGGTCATCTCGACGACGGCGGCAACGCAGAAGAGGAGGCCTACGCATGATAGCGCTGTCACGCCAAACTGTACAGGCCGGTCGACGCGACGCACACAAAACGTGACAAGCTGCCGCAAAGGTGGCACTGGCAGCAGCAGTAGTAGCAAGACAATGCCAACAGGCAGCACCACCCCGTACACCTCCATCGTCGCCGCGCTTGTCATGTTGTCTGCGCGCTGCCGTCTCTGCGTGGCTTCCTCTCTCTGTGTGTGTCTCTCTATGCTGTGCGTCACTTGTGTATGTATGTGCGTGTTCCTGCGCGTCATGCAAGCACGAGTACGCACGGGAATGTTGCTTGCGCGCACAAGTACATGTACAGCATGCGTGCGCATGTGTACAGTTGCGTATGTGTGTGCGTGCGTGTGTGTGCGTGTGTGTGTGTGTGTGTACCGAGTCACAGATACTCATGCTACTGCGTGCAACAGAACAAACACACGTACATATGCGCAAATGCATGTACGCAAGCCCTCTGTGTGCCGCCTTCGTCTTGCCCTCGTACCACGTGGGGCGCGTGCGCACCGTACGTCACGATGGCGCGGCCGCGGGCCGAGCACACGGACAGTGTGTATGCGCATGTGTGATGAAAATACATGTCATTGTGTCGTTGTGTTTGCTTGGCTGCGCGTGTGTGTGTGTGTTTCTGCATCGCGGCGCATGCGTGTGTGTGCGTGTGGGCGCACCTGCTCGTCGGCGCTGACGTTTTTGTGTACTGTGATGCATGTGTGCGTGATGGTGTAGAATGCGTGTGTATGCGTGTGACGGCGGTGCAGTGAACAGACGCACGTGCACACACACATACACGTACACAAGCACTCGCACAGGCGCACGTTGTGCGTAGGCGTGAGAGCGTTGACCAGTGTGTGTGTGTGACATGCTCTGTACGCACACTCTAGCTCAGTGTGTGTGCGTGTGCGTGCGTGCGTGTGTGCTGTGTCACTTTACACTCGCACACACGCACCATAGCTTATACATACACACACACACACACACACTGTGTTGCATGCATGACACAAGCGAGCACGCTGTGGGGCACCGACTCGCAACAGCATACATGCACATGGTGACTGTGTGCGCACGGCAACGAGGCGCACAACACAGTCACGTGTCGCTGGCGTTTGTGCATGTGCGCGCATGTAGGCAAAAAGCACAAACATACACACACACAGTAAACACACCGCAGCACTCGGCAGCCTTGTAGCACAGACAACGACAAGAGAACCGCATAACACAGCACAGCCTGCTCTTGCTCATCTTGGCTACACACACAAACAAAACACACACACGCGCCCGCTCGCTTGCGTAGGTGTGTATTGGGGTGTCAATGTACACACACACACACACAAGTGCACAAGCGTCGCATCGATGGAGGCGGCATAGGCGCACGCCATGTATGCGCGCGTGCGTACGTGCACAACGCACGAACAAAAAGGGAATGCCGCGACCCGGGATCGAACCAGGGACCTTCAGATCTTCAGTCTGACGCTCTCCCAACTGAGCTATCGCGGCGCATGGCACCGTGTACGCTTCGTTACACGCATGCGGCAAGCAAACGTGTTGTGTGTACGTGCATGTGTATGTGCGGATGTATATATCTGTGTAGATGTGCATGGGCACGAGAACAGGAAATGAATGCTGCGCGATACACAAAGAGAGTAAGAGATGCACACACACACACACACACCTTTGCAACGAAGAATGCGGCATGGCGCGCGGCGGTGTACCGTGTTGTCTTGCTTCGTGTGTGTTTTTGTAGTGTCGTGGTCTGTGGTACGCTTGTGCGTGCCAAGGTGATGTGTGTGACGTCGTGCCGTGCATGCGTCACCGTGCTGCGCGTCAACAATGTGCAGCGCATATGCCGCACATATGCAGCACTTGCAACGCATGACGCACACACACACACACGCAGCCGTCTCTTGCGCAGACGCACTGCTGTTGCGCGCCGTCGTCAACTCGTGTCATCGTCAGCGCGCATGCATGCGCACTCGCTTTTCCCTTTGCCGGTGCACAAAAGACGCGTCACCAGCAGGATTCGAACCTGCGCGCGAGATCGCAACTGATTTCTAGTCAGTCCCCGTAACCACTTGGGTATGGTGACAACGCCATCACGTCACATGATGACGTAAACATGTCATGCGCCACACACACACACACACACTATACACATGACGTGCGCGTCTGCATGCGTATATGTGTGTGTGCTCTTGCCTCTGCTGTCACCACCTCTGACCTTCTGCTGACGTTGTGTTTATGTTTGTATGTGTGTGTTGTTGTTGTTGCTCGTGACAGTGCACTGTACGCGTGTAACGACAACACGACATCCATGGTCATACATGCTTATTGTTGTTGTGCGCGTGCAGCAACGTTGCACAAAACACGCGCGCACACTCTGTACTGTCGTCGCTGTTGGTGTACATGCTTGGCCGCAACGCACCCCTTCCGCGCGCTCTTGCTGCACCAAAAAGTGCTCCCAACAGGGGTCGAACCTGTGACCTTGGGCTTATTAGACCCACGCTCTAACCGACTGAGCTATAGGAGCTGTCGCAACAGGACGACGTTGTGCTGTGGTACATGGCACACAGCGCACGCAAAATGACGCGTCGTCGCGTCGCGGCGCTTGTGCGTGCGACGTGTGTTTGTCTCTGCGTGCGACGTGTTTCTGCGTTTGTGTGTGTGTTGCGCGTTTGTGCGTGCGGCGAGTGTGCCGCGCACAACAAGCAAACACGCATGCAACATACAACGCCTCGCGTTGTCGCCTCGACGAGGGCACACACACACATACACACGCTATTTGTCACGCACGCAACGACGCGCGCGCCCTCACCACAGCTCACCCGATGCGGCGGCGGCCGGATCTGTCATGACGCAAAACCCGTCACCAACGGCGAGGCACGCGCGCGCGTCGTGCGCTGCCGCGCCGCGCGGCGCAAACACCGGCAGCGCCTCGTCCACAGCGACGGCGACGCCGCGACGAGGCAGCGTGCCGTGCAGCTGCCCGTCGGCGTTGGCGCCGAAGCCGGCCACGCAGCCGTTGCGGTAGTGCAGCAGCGCGGTCGAGGCGCCGCAAACGACGTCGTCGATGACGAACCCGCCGCGATCGCGCTCGCGGCGCGCGTCGCGGCGCAGGCGGCGGCACAGCTCGTCAATGGCGCGGTCTTGGCGAACCACCGCCAGCCGCGGCGCCGGCACACAGACGCCATAGTCAGGCAAGCTGCCCTGCACCAGCACCTCGTCGCGCGCGCTGATGTACACCGCCATCGCCGCCATGCACGCGACGTTCTTCACACGTATTGCCCGACCGCTCCGCCGCGGCGGCGCCACAAAGTCGCGCAACAGCGGCAACGGCGTCGGGCGCGGCGCGCGAAAAGGCAGCTGGCCGCGCGCGTCGTCACCGCACCCGCGCACGCGGCCGCCGCGCGTGAGGAACAGCGTGTAGCCGTCACCGGCGGCCACCTTGCTGCACTCGTCGTCGCCCGCGGCGGCGCCGCCGCCACCGCCGCCATCGGACCAGGCCACCGCCGTCGGCGATGTGGCGCCGTCGACGCTGTCGACGCCCAGCTCGCCGTGGGCGTTGCTGCCGCACGCGAAGAGCGCGCCGCACGCGAGGCGGACGATCGTGTGCGCGCCGCCGCAGGCGACGTGGTCGACGCCCGGCGACGACGCCCACCACCGCGCGCGCGCATCCCACACCCCGCCGCGCGGGTGCGACACGGCGGCGCGGCGATCGCCGACGCCCAGCTGGCCCTCGTCGTTGCTGCCAAACGCGGCGGCGCGGCGGGTGAGGTGGTGGTAGGCGACTGTGTGGCGGCCGCCGCACGTGACGCGCAGCGGCGGCGACGCCGTCGCCCCGTCGCCGCCAAGGACGCCGCGCACGCCAACGCACCGCGCCGCCAGTCGCGCGCACACGTTGCCGCCGTCGTCGACGACCAGCGCCTCAGTCAGACGCTCGCCCGCCTCCTCGTCAGGCGCGTCGGGCGTCGCCGCCTCGCCGCCGGCGCGGCGCGCATCGAGCACAAACAGCTCGCCATTGTCGAGGGCAAGCGCGAGGTGGCGGCGGCCGGCGGCGGCCGCGGTGACGACGACGCGCCGCCGCCGCGCCGCGTCGGACCGCGCGGGCGCAAGCACCAGCTCCGCCGGCGCCACCGCGCCAAGCGCCGCGCCGCGAATGAGCACCCGCGTGTGCCAGCGACTCGCCATCACGCGCCCAAACCGACCCCTACACAACACCGCGCCCGCGCGCGAGGGGGCACGCAACAAGCAGCAACGGCAGTGCACAGACACACACACACACACACACACACACACACAGACACAAAGACGCGTGGGCACAAGCATAAGCACATAGACGCGCACACAAACGCGCGCGCGAACAAGATATACATTAACAAAAACGCCGACAGTGTGCACATGCAAGCGCGCGCGCGCGTGGCAACGAAAGAAACGCCGTCGTCGCCGCCTCCGCCGCCGCGGTGTTGCCTTACGCCGCCGCCACGCGAACTGGCGCGCGCGCGCGGCCACCGCGCTCTTCCGCGCGGCGGCGCAGCAACCGCGTGAGCTGGTAGTGCTGGTACGTCGCCGCGGCCGCAAGCGCCAGCACGTTGACCACGATGGCGGCGACGACGACGTTGGCGAGCAGTCTGCTGTAAACATAGTCGGCGGCGCCGGTGTCCCGCAACGCCCGCGCGCCCTCGGCCGCGTCAGCGAGCACCGAGGCGTGCAGCTGCAGGTGCTCCTCCATCTCCGCCTCGATGTCGTCCGTGGCGCCGTCGCGTGGGGGCGGCGCGGGGTGCTTGTCAAGCGCGAACTGCACCCACTTGGGCGACTCTGGCGAGAACGCGTTGTCGAAGCAGACCGTGACGGCGGTCGGCAGGCCGTGCTTCGTCGCCGCGGCCGAGGCGGCGGTGTACGTTTGCTCGCCCTCGCGGGCGCGCCGCCAGGTGGCCACCTCGTGCGTTTCGGTGCGGTCGCGCAGGCCTACGCTGAAGTCGTTGTAGTGCAGCCGCGTCACGGCGCCCCAGTCGCGCAGCGGCGGTGACGACGTCGCGGCCATCGTCGCGTCAATGTCGAAGTGGCCGCCGTCGGTGACGCGGAAGGAAAACGTCACGCGCGCCCCGGCCTCGACCATCTCCGTGTAGCACTCGTTGCTGGCCGCCTCGATGCGTGTGGTGTACTGCGCGCCTTGTGCCGCGGCGTGCGCGAGAAGCTGCGACAGCAGCACCGCCACGCACAGCAGCGCCGGCCCCACGCCACAACACCCACGCCACCGCATGGCACACACACAAACACACAAACACACGCACGCACGCACAAGCCCGCGCACACAAACGTCAGCACGACCGCGAACACGCGCAAAAATGCCGCCTGCTCTCCCTACCTATCGCTCGCTTGGCGCCGACGCGTCGCTGACCTTGTCGTCGCACACGCGCGCGCGCGGGGCAAAAGAGCAACAAAGGCATGTCACGCATTCACGCACAACGCACGCCTGCGCGCGCACCCCCAATCTTTGCTGTAGCCGTTATTCGTCTATCTAACCCTCCCCCAGCGCCTGCCCTCTAGCTTCTTCGCGTTCGCGCGCGTCACGCCGCGGCCGCCTCGACGCGCCGCCGCTTCATCTCCGCCGCGTCGTCGCGCCCGTCCCGCGCGGCCGCGTGCTCGTCGCGCGCCGCGCCGCCGCCGCCCGCAACCGACGCCGCGCGCCACCCGTCGTCAGGCCGCCGCGCGCACGCGAAGCTGACGCTGCGGCCCGGGCGGGCGGCGGGCGCCGCCGTGGTGACGCGCCCGCCGCCGTCGCCCGCCGCACGCGCGCCTTGCCGCGACGGCGCCGCGTCCAGTTGCAGACGCGCCTCGTGGGCGAGCAGACGCGCGCGCGACGCGCGGCCCTCCTCGGCGTCAAAATACCGCGCGCTCGTCTGCAGGCACTGCCGCCGCCGCCGCTCTACGCCCTCGGCGGCCTGCCGCACGCGCGCCGCGAGCGCCCGCGCGTTCTCGCGGCGCTGCCGCGCCGGCTGCCAGCGCTGCGCCTCGCGCTCGGCCCCCGCCAGCCGCCCCTCGCACTCGGCCAAGTGCGCGCGCAGCGACGCGCACCGCCGCGCGTGCGCCGCGATCGTGGCGGCGTAGCTGGGCACCTCCTCCTCATGGTAGCGCTCCTCGGCCTCATACAGCGCCGCCCAGCCGCGGCTCAGCAGCAGCTGCTGTTCTTCCTGCCGGCGCTGCGCGTACTGCAGCGTCGCAAGCGCCTCGCGCAACGACGCCTCCTCGACGGCGAGCGCGCGCGCCTCGGCGTCGTCCGCGGGCGGTCCGTGCAAGTATGGGCGGCTTGTCTGTGGGCGCGGCGGCGGCGGCTCGCATCGGTGCCCGGGCGCGTCGGCGCGCCACGCGTGCTGCTCGCCAGCGGCCGCCGCCGGCGTTGTCGCGCTCGCGGGCGCGGCGCGCGCGGTGCTGCTTGTGTGCGTCGGCGGCGGCGCCGCTGCCCCGAACGGTTGCGCGAGTGCTGGCAGCATGGGCGGCGCTGCCGCGACGCGCGCGTCGGCACGCGCGCGTGACGCAGGCAAGAGCGCGTCACACGCGTGCGCGCCCGCGCCGACGCAGCCGCCGTCGCCGGTGGCGAGCGCGGGCTTGTCGGCGTTGCCCTCGCCGAGAAGGCGCGCCCGCGAGGCCGCGGCAGACGCACAGCGCGGGGCACCAAGCCCGAGCTGCAGCTGCTGCTGCGGCTGCGGCGCGCGCGCGGACAAACAACACGACGAGGCGCCGTCGAGGGCCTTGTTGTAGTACAGCAGCGGCGTCGTCGGCCGCGCCGCCATGGGCTGACTTGGCAGCGTGTACATTCCGCTCGCCTCTCTCTAACAATCTATCCGCGTGTGTGTGTCTGTGTCTGTCTGTGTGTGTGTGTGTCGCGCGCGCGCGGCGGGCTTGCTTGTATACAACGTGCGCGCGTTCTCTAGTGCGTAAGCGCGCGCTAATGTGCTATGCGTGGCCTTGTGACACGCAAAGGGCCGCGTTGTCGAGCGCGACGGCGTCTCGTCGCAACAGCAGCAGCAACAACAACAAGCATGATGATGATAACGACGATGCGCGCATGCAAGCGCGCGCGGCAGGTAGACTAGCCCGCCCACTCCATCTTACGCACACTTCACGGCACTGCAGCGCACGCGCGTGCCGGCACTCTCGTCTTTACACACACACGCGCACAGACACACACACGCCATACGCATTCTTCGTCTATGCAAGAGCACTTGGCATTGCCGTCAAGTGCGGCGGGTGGGCGCGTCTGCGTCTGGCCTTGTTGCCGCACGCCGACGCAACACGCCGCGCCGCTCTTCTATGACGCAGCGGGTGGCCACCACCAACGCGCGCGCACACACACATGCGAGCATACATGCTGGCGCGCGCGTGTGCGTGTTGGTGCGCGTCGACGCCGCGCCGCCGAGGCGCGCCAGTCACCTTAGCGAAAGACAAGGTGTGCGGTCAAGCTGCGCTTCATTGCCTCCGTCACACGCGTCAGCTGCGCCGCGTCAATGCCGTTTACGTGGCGCAGCAGCCACGTCGGCTTGGTGCGAAAGAGCCGCGCGTACGGGTGTTGCAGCTGCTGCTGCTGCTGCTGCGGCGGCGGCGGTGTGTGGCTTGCCGCCGTCGCGGGCAGGCCAGGCAGCGCATTCAGCGCGAGCGCGCGGGCGTTCCAGTCAAAGCGCAAGCCAATCCCCCACGCATCGTCGAGCGACGCGCGGCGCAGCACCATCTCGTGCGCGGTGAAGCGCTCCACGACGACTGCGCCGCCAGACAACACCAGCGCGCCCCCCTCCGCGCCGCCTTCGCCGCCTGTTGCTGCTGCTGCTGCCTTGGCTTCGTCCGCCGTAGTCGCCGCCTCGGCGCTTGGCGTTGGTGGCGGCGCGCGCGGCTCGCTCGCGGCGGCGGCGGCGGCGTGCGGCGCCGCGCCCTCGCCCGTCACGTCGCGGCTCGCAGACGTCGGCGACGCGCCCGCCGCGTCCTTTGCCACAACGTCTGCGCTCTGCTGACCGCCGCGCGGCTGCGCGAGCGTCGCCTTCTCGCGCGCCGCCGCGCGTGCCGCGGTGGCGCGGCGCTGCTGTCGTGCTTGCGCGCGCTGCGCGTGTGCCTTGATGCGCTGTCGCGCCGTCTGTCGCCGTCGCTGCTGCTGCTGCTGCGCTGGCGCGTCAGCGCGCTGTACTGCGGCGTCGCCTTTGTCGCGCGCCGCGTCCTCGTCGGCGACGGCGTGCCGTGTTGGTGGCGCGTTGCGCGTTGCCGTCTGCACGTCGTGCGGCGCGAGTGATGCTGCCGTCGCCACTGCCGTCGCCGCCGCCGCGGCGCCCTCATTGTCGCTTGTTGGCGCGAGCGCCTTGTCGTCGCCAACGTCACCGATCATCGCCTCGTCTTCACACTCGCCGTCGTCGCTGTCGTTGTTGTTGTTGTTGTCATCGTCGTCGATGTCGTTGCTGTTGCGATTGTTGTCACTGCCGCTGCCGCTGCATGACGTGGCCGTCACACACGCCTCGCGCGACGGCGTGGGCGCGGCGTCGCGCTGCTGTCCGGCCGCCATGGCGCACGCGACGGTCGTCTCCGTCACCATGACGGGTGCGTCAGAAGAGGGCTGCTGTTGTGGTTGCTGTTGTTGTTGCCTCTGCTGCTGTGTGACAGCGTCCTCGCAGTGGCGGTGAGGCGCTGCGCACGTCGTGTCAGGTGACGGTGTGTACGCTGCAGGCAACCGTCTCGCCACCGCAGATGCCGTTGCACTCACGTCGCCATCCGCATCCGCCGCCGCCACCGCCTCCTCCTCATCATCTGCTGTTGCTGCTGCTGCTGTTGTTGTCGTGTCACTGTCGTGATGACGCAACGCGGGTGTATGTGCTGCACATGCGCGTCTTGTGTCGTTGCCGTTTGCACAGTTATTGCTACGACGATGACTGCTGCCACTGCCACTGCTGCTCGTGTTGTTGTCGTCGTCGTCGTGGTGGGTGCCGTGCCGCGTCGAGGTGTGTAGCGCGCGGGACGCGTAGCGAGACGACGCCGTCCTTGTCGACGTCGCCGCACACTCGACGCGTGACGCTGTCTCTGCCGTCATGTCGTGTTGCTCGCCTTCGCTCTCCGCTTGTTCGCGCTGCTGCTGCTGTTGTTGCTGCTGCTGCTGCGTGGTCGCATGTTCGGCAGCAGTGTGGCTCGCGTCGTTGTTGCGTCGCGTCCTTGCCGGTGACGACGATGACGACGACATCTGCGCAGCAGTGGCAGACGATGACGACAAGGGTGGTGTCGACGCCGTCGATGCTGCTGCTGTTGCTGATGATGATGCCAACGCGGCTGGCCTCGTCGTCGTCGTCGTCGTCTCCGCGTCGCGCACTGCTGTGGTGCGTTGCCATTGCGCGCAAAAACGTTGCAGTCGTCGTGCGACCTCCGCGCGACGACGCAGTCGACTGTCACTGGCAGCAGGAGTAGAAGCAGCAACAGCAGCAGCAACAACAGACGGTGTGTGCATGCTGTCGTGTGTATCGTCGTGTGCGGCAGCTGTTGCAGCTGCAGCATTGGCTATCGTGGCGGACGGCGTCGCGTCGTGTGGCGGCGACACCACACTCGACGTCGATGACGGTGATGATGATGGCAGTGGTGGCAAGGTGGTGCTGTGTGCGGCTGTGTGATGTGTGTTGTGCGCATCGTCGACACTGTCCGTGTGCACAAACGACGTGGCAGCAACAGCAGCAGTGGTGGCGGCGTTGTCGTTGTTGCCGTTGTCGTCGGACGGCGCCTCTGTGCCCTTCACACTCGTCGTACCTTTTGTTATCTGTGACGCAGACATCATAGCAGCAGCAGTCGCAACGTTTGCCGTGGAGTTGCATTGCCCCTCTGCGTCTTGTCCTTGTTGCTGTTGCTGTTGTTGTTGTTGTTGTTGTTGTTGTGTTGGCGGCGGCGCGTTGTCATTGTTGCTGTCCTCTGCGCTGTGCGAGTGATGTGTGTCGAGTGCTGTGACAGTCGCCTTTGCTGTTGTGCGACGCCGTCGTGTGGTGATGCGGCGTCGCGTGTGCGAGTGATGGTGAGCAGCAACAACAGCAGCAGCAGGAGCAGCCACAGCAGGAGCAGCAGCAGCAGCAGTGATCGTGTCGTGTGCCGTCACCCGACTCGCGTGCCGCACACACGCATGGCGGTCTATGCATTCGTCTGCTGCTGCTGTTGCTGCTGCTGACAGCGCACTCGATTGTGCACTGCGTGACACGCTGCCCATCGCCTCCTCTGTACGCACACGCCTTGCTGTCGCCATTGTTGTCGTCGTCGTCGTCAGCGGTGTTGCTACTGCGGCAGTTGCTGCGCGCGGCGTCGTCGCTGCCGTGTTGTTGCTGTTGCTGCTGCTCTCGCTCTCGCTGCTGTCGATGTGTGTCGCATCTGTGCACATCGCCGCTGTCGTCCTTGTCGTGGCTGTTGCAGCGTCGCCGTCGTCGTCGTCGCTGTTGTCACCACAGCGCAGCGCACACGACACGGCTGCCACGGACACGTCGGCTGCAGCGGTGGCAGGAGGCGACTGCTGCTGCTGCTGCTGCTGCACGTCCCTCGTTGCAGTTGCCGTTGTTGCAGTAGTAGGCGTGTTGCATGACACTACACGAGTACGCTGCCAACGCGCCGCTTTGCTCGCTACGACGGCAGCACTGCGACGGCGCGGAGCAGCAGCAGCAACAGAAGAAGAACGCAGTGCCGTCGCTGTCGTTGTTTCGTGTGCGTCACACTCACGTACCGGCTGCTGCTGCTGCTGCTCTTCCTCTTCTTCTTCTTCCGCCATCTCTGCTCTGCTAATGTCAGTGCTGCCACCGCTACGCATACGGCCACTGCCATCGTCGTCTGTGAGGGCAGCTGAGGGCAATGCTGCTGTTGTTGTTGCTGCTGTTGTTGTTGTGTGTGTCGGTGTCGTGTGCACAGCACGCACGTGTAGGCCTGCGTGTGCCGGCAATGCTGTGTGCGTCGACAAGGATGGCGACGACAATGCAATGTTTGCCGCGTCAGACACGTCGGCCGCGTTGTGCGGTGCGCTGTTGTCGCTGTTGCTGCCGTTGTCCTCGTCGCCACTCGCCGTGTGCGTCACCGTCGCCGTCGTCGCCGCTGCTGCTGCCGCTGTCGTGTGCTGTGTTGCGGGCGTCGTGCGCGTGTGCGACGCGGCACGCTCTGCAGACGTAACAGCAACAGCATCATCATCATCATCAGCGGCAGCAGCAGCAGCAGTGACACGTGTAGCTGTTGCCATGTTCGCATCACGACAACAAGCCGAGTGGGCCGTGTTGCGTGTGTGTGTCGTACGCTGTCGTGCTACACCACCACCACCGTCGTCGTTGTCGTTGTTGTTTGCCTGCGTGTGTGTACGCACGTCGTACTGCTGCTGCTGCTGCGCGTTGCTGACCTTGTTGTGTGACAACAACGCTGTTGCAGCATCAGCAGCGTCAGCAGTAGTGACAGTCGTATGCGCTGCTCGTGCGTGTGTACTGCGCAGTCGCGTCACACGACGGCGTGACGACGACGTTGGCGTGGCGGCGGGGGCGGTAGTGGTGTGTGTGTTGTGTGTGGCGTCAGTGTCGTGTACATAACTCGGCGTTGTTGTTGTTGTTGTTGTTGCGGGTGGTGGTGGCGTGTGCGCTGTGCTCGCTCGTGTGCGCCGCGCCGCCGCCGCCATCGCTCGCGCGTATTTGCTCTCATACGACGACGACGACAGCCGCGTCGCTGTCGTCGTTGTTGTGTCCTTCAGTGCTGCATCTGCTGCCGCTGTTGTCGCCGTTGTTGCCGCTGTTGTTACTGTCGTCGCTGTTTTTGCTGCGTCTGCTGTTGTTGCCGCCGCCTGCGTTGCGTGTGTCACATTACGTGTCGCCGTCGCCGTCGCCGCACTGTCGGCGTTGTCGTCGCCGCCGATGACGACATCGTGTCGTCGTTGTTGCTGTTGTTGTGTTGGTTGCGGCTGCTGTCGTCTTTTGTTTGCGACGTCATCGCCGCGTTTGTCTGCCTCGTCTGTCGTGACCGCAGCCGCTGCAGCCGCCGCTGTCGTCGTCCTCGCCCTGCGACCGTCGTTGCCGTGCTCAGCGCTGTCGTCGCACTCGCCCTGGTCGTGCGCGGCGTGCGTCGTCGTCGTTATCGGTGCCGTTGCTGTCGCCGCTGTCGTTGACGTTGGCGTAGTGGACGACGGCGATGCAGCAGCAGTGCGGTGCGCAGACGAGTGTCGCGTCGACGCGCCGTCGCGTGTGTGCGTAGCGGCCGTGATGACATCATCGCTGTGTGTGTCCGCGTCGTCTGCTGTCGGTGCATGCTCTGCGGCTGCTGTTGTTGCTGTTGTTGTTGCTGCTGCTGGTGGTGGTGGTGGAGGGTCGAGGGCGGCAAAGAAGCGACGACGTGGACGCGTCGTCGCGGCGGCGGACGACGACGTCGTCATCGACGCGGTCGTCGCTGTTGTGTGCGCCGCATCGGCGCTCGACATTGTCGTCGTCGGCACTGCTGCCGTCGTTGTCTGTTGACAGCCGTTACTGCCGTTGTTGCTGTCGTCGTCAGCCACCGCGTCGAGTGTGACGGTGGGCGGTGTGGCCGTGTCACGTGACGACTGTGCAGCAACGCCGCCGTCACCACTGCTGCTGTTGTTGCCGCTGTTGCTTTTGTTGTTGTGTGCCGTCGTGTGCATGGCGTGTGTAGTGACTGCCGGCACTGTTGCAGTAGCCGCTGTTGTTACTGCTGCGTCGTCCGTCACAACAGCAACGCGCTGCGCCGCTGCTCGCGTTGCCGCCACGTCGCCGCCGTCACTGCTGCTGTCATGCAGCATAGTAGACGACGACGACGACGACGTCAGTGGCGACGTCACCGACGATGACGACGATGGTGACGACTGCTTATGCATTCGCTGCTGCCGCCGTGACGACGACGATGACGACATGCGACGCCGTGTGCGTTGCTGTTGTCGCTGTTGCTGTTGCTGCGATTGCGTGTGCACAGGCTCGTGCTGCGCAGCGGCAGCAGCAGCACTGCTACCACCATGTTGTGTGTGTGCGTCGGGTGCAGACAACGCCGTCGCTGTCCTTGTCGTTGCTGCTGCTGTTGTGGCTGCCGCGGTGTCTGCTTGCGTCATTCGCGTGTCTGCCGTGTCGTCTGCGACAGCGACTGCGGTCTCTGCGCTTATCGTCGACGACAGTGTCGCTGCCGCCGCCTCGTCCTCGGCAACGTCTGCTCGTGTCGAGTTGCGTGTGTGCAGCGCATCTACACTCGTGACAGCCGCCAGTGTTGTCGTCCTTGTCGTGTCGTTAGGTGACATGTACACGTGTTGCTGTTGCTGTGATGGCTGCTGCGGCAGATGCTGTTGTTGTTGTTGTGACGACATGACGTTGCGTTGTGTCGTGACGTCATCGTCGACTGTGTTGACTGCTGCTGGTGCCGCTGCTGCCGCTGCTGCTGTTGCCTCTGCTGTTGTATTCGTGGGCGTCGTTGCCGTTACGTTGCCCTCTGCAAGCGACGGTGGCGGGACTATGGCATGTACAGTGGCTGTCGTTGTGCCTGTCGTTGGCGTGACGACTGCCGCGGTGTCTGTTGTGCTGTGCGCTGTCGTTGTTGTTGCAGCTGGAGCAGGAAGAGCAGCAGCAGCAGCAGCAGCAGGAGCAGCAGTCTTGTACGCAAGGCGTGCTGCCCCTGGCAGTGACGAGCGCGTCGTCTTGCGCCGCATCACGCGCCTACTCGTACTCGTACTCGTCGTCATGTGTGTATGTGTATGTGTATGTGTCTATGATGAACGCTGTCGTGTGCGTTTGTGCGTGCCTGTGCCGGTCCGTCTGCACTCGTGCGCGCGTATGTGTATGTAGGCGACGGGTGCGTCAGCCAATGCACATACACAAAACACACACGCACACGCACACGCACACGTTGGCAGCACTACGCGTGTATACGACGCCCTTGCAACGTGCGTGTGTGTGTGCCGCTCGTGCAGACACTATGGCAGTGTCACCTCAAGGTACTCTTTTCCTCCCTCTTGCTCTATGTGTCTATGTGTATGTGTGTGTGTGTGTTCTGCGAGTGAGGAGGGCACGCATACACAAGGCGACAAGGACAGTGCGACGTGTCGGCACACACACACACATCAGTCGTGCACGCATCACTGACAACGCAACATCATGCACAGCTCGTGCGTACTGTAGCGTGTATGTGTTTATGTATGTATGTATGCAGGCGTACACCGTATACAAACAGCAGCGACACCGCGACGCGTCGCATGACGTCGTTGCAAACGCAGAGCAGTGTATGAGAGCAGAACGACAACTCATTGTCACGCAGTGACAAGTACGACATATACAAATAAGACGTACACCATGTCGTGGTATATATGTATGTATATGTGTGTATATGTATGTGTATATGAGTATGTGCAAGCGTGCTCATACGCAAGCAAGCTGGCTCACACAAACACAGTACACGTGAGTAGTGAAGACAACAACATGCACACACACGCAATAATGCTCGTGTGTATGTGTGTACAGCAACATACGCAAAACGCGCAACGTGCTTGTCTGTATGTGACGTGCACGTCGTGTGTGTGTGGCGACAAGTTGTGCAGAGTGCACGATTGTATATGCGCGCACAGTCGCACACTGCATTGCATGCATGCGTACACAATACACACACACAACATACACACACGTGTATATATGTGCGAGCACATGTGCACGCGATCACGCATAATGCTACAGCGGACGCGACGACGATGTCGAGCTGGTGCCTGGGTCATGCTCATGCACAATTGGCTTGAACAAGCCGTGGCGATGGTACTGCATGACACACACCACCGTCACAGCGGCGATGAGCAGCAGCGTGTAGATCGTCGTCGAGTTGTTCGTACGCGGCGTCTCGTACACGAGGCCATACTTTGGCGATGTTGGCGTGTTCGCCCGCACGTCGCGGCGATCAGGCATCGACGAGCCAGTGATAACATGAGGACGAGTGGTGTGCTGTGCTGCTGCTGCTGCACTTGCTGCGTTGCTGTCCACGTGGCTATTGCTGCTGCTGCCGCTGCTGCTCGCCCAGCGTGCGGCTACGACGCTGCGCTGCTGCGTCAGCACAGCAGCACTCGTCACTGTACGAAGGCACAGGCGCTGCATGACGTG
>JAKVQF020000725.1:0-18649 GCA_023091115.2 Trypanosomatidae sp. Fi-14 | reverse complement strand
TGGGCGTCCGCACAGCCGCTCACGTCACCGTCATCATCATCGCCGTCATCGTCGTGATCGTCATCGTCATGATGATGATGACGAACACGCGCAAGCATCACTGCCTCGTCTCTTCGACACGCTCGTCGCACAAGAGGGCTGTCGTCACGACGACAACGACGATGACGACAATATGGCAGACGAGCGACGTCGCTTTCGACAGGCAGTGGCTGCTGTTGTTGCGCGAGGTCGCCGTGGCAGTGACAACGGCAATCGCAGACGCAGTGCAACACCACAACAAGCCGTGACAATGTCATCGTCGACGACGGCGTCAGCGGCAGCTGCACAGCCACATCGCCAACGCGTCACTGCACCTCTGACGGCGGCGCTGTTGCAGTCGTCATCGTCATCGCTAACACAACAAGAGCAGCAACAACGCCACGACGAGAACGAGGAACAAGAGCGACGACGGAAGAGCAAAGGCGACGTCGCGAGCACAGACAACAACGGCGAGGCACACACCCAACACGCGTCGTCACCATCGTCATCATCGTCATCATCGTCATCATCTGCCATGGCTGCTCGTCGACGCCGTCATCGTCAGCATCGTCGCGGCAGGAGTGCGTCAGCGCACACGACGACGGCACGTGACGCTTCACAGCACACGCACCACAAGCATCGTCGTCACCATCGTCGTCATCGTGATGATGATGATGATGACGATAGAGAGAAGGCAGAGCGTAGTCGCAGTGCACATCGTCGTCGCCGTCACCGTTCTCATCGTCGTCATCACGCACGACGAGAGCACGGCGGCAATCGCAGCAGTCGCAGCAGTCGCAGCAGTCACAATGATGCAACAGACGACAAGAACAAAACGACTGCGACTGCGAAGGAGATGACGAGTGCAACACGTCATCATCGCTGTCATCGCAGCAACACGTCTGCTGCCGTTGCTTCTGCCCGCGATGGCAAACATCGCTCATCGTCTCGGCGACGTTTGCGCAGTGACAGCAACAGCAGTCACGACGGCGGTGACGACGGCAGCAGTCGTCATCGTAGCCACCGTCACCACCGCCGCAGCAGCAGTCGCAGTCATCGCCGCCGTCGTAGTGGCAAGCACAAGCACAAACATCGCCAGCACCGCCACCATCATCGCGACGAGCCACATCGTCGTCATCGCCGCCATCATCACGACAGCTGCAGCAGCCATCATCGCCATCGCCGCGCTCGTAGCAGCAAAAGCGACGGTAGCGCAACAACAGCAGCAGCAGCCACACCAGACAACACAACAGCGGCAGTGAAGGATGCCGCAGCGCAAACGACACCCACACACACACTCTTGCCACCACCACCGTCGTCATCATCACCATCGTCACAGCAACAGCCAGCTGTTGCCGTTGCAGCAGCGGCAGTAGTTGCACAGCAACACGACGAGCCGCAGCCGCAGTCAGCCTCGTCGTCGTCGACGTCTGTTGTGCGACTGCTGTCACGTGCAGCAGAGCGTGGTGCACTGCCACGGCAATGGCGCCGTCACGCGGACAACGACGACGACGACACGGCGAAGAAGGAGGACAGCAGTGATGTCGCGCTCGAGTTGTACGCGCGCACCTCGTCGTCATCGCTGCCGGCCAGATCGACGACAGCAGCAACGACGACAGCGACAGCACCTCTCGCTGCACGACATGCAGATAACAACAACGACAACAACAACAACAACAGCAATAGCCGCAGCACGTGGTGTCCCTTGTCGACGCGGTGGAGCGACTATGTGGCTGCCGCAGCGGCAGCCACGATGACAACAACGCCGGCAGCAGCAGCAGCAGCGTCGACGCGATCAGCGAGCAGTCGTTGCAGTCCTGTGTGTGAGCAACAGCGTCCGTCACGATGGCGCACATCGTACAGCGATGCAGGCGACGACCGTGACGAGGGGGTGTGGCGTCGTCGTGTGTACGAGCTCATTGCCGACAACAACGACAACAGCTACAGTAGTCGTAGTGGTGCGGCGCTAGCGGCAGCTACAGCACTGCCTCATCATCACAATGTGTGGTTGTCGGCCGTGGCAGCGACGGCTACACAGCAACTCATACAGCAACAACAACGAGTACGAGAAGACGATGTGCCAGCAGCGACGGCAACGCACCCGGGCGAGAGCGACAACCGCGACGGCGCACTCGTGCTGACGCCACGCAATGACAGTGAGGACAGCCGAGCGGTGAGCTGGCGTGATGTGCTGCGTGCGACACACGCACACAACACACACAACACACGTGACGTCGTCATCAGCAGTAGCAACAACAGCAACGGCAGCAGCGGCAACAATCGGCACAGTGCTGTTGCTGCTGATGATGATAATGTTGTTGTTGTTGCGGCCACGAATGCAGAGGCGGTGCGCACATTCGCGGTGCGAATGCATCGTGCAGCAGCTGCTGTCGAACGCTACTGTAGCACAACGTCGTCAGCAACAACAACGACGAGGATGACAACAAGAAACTAGTCGTCGTTGCGGTGGCAGCTACAAGCGCGACGCACGCACGCATGCGTACGTGTGTGTGTGTGTGTGCGTTTGTACTACTACTACATACAACATATCATGCAATGCGTGTGCGCACGGGTGCATGTGTTGTGTATTTATGTTTGTTTGCGTACCTTGTGCACACACACACACACAAAAAAAAAGCAGTGCACGCATAGCTGTTGTGCGCAGTCACGACCGCCACCATGAGTGCGTGCCGTCGCCGTGGCAGCACAGCACCAGCGGCAGCCACACCACCACCACCAACACGAGCAGCTACTGCTGCTGCTACCACCACAACTAACCCCACCACCAGCGACGACATCCCCTTCAACCCCGACGAGCTACACGACCTCTACACCTGGGTGGACGGCCTGCCTCTGTCACGGCCGAAGCGTCACATCGCCCGCGATTTTGCCGATGGCTGCTGTGTCGCTGAGCTGATGCATCACTTCTTTCCTCGCCTGGTCGAGCTGCACAACTACACGCCCGCGATGGGGCAGCGGCAGAAGCGCGACAACTGGCGCGCCCTCAACACGCGCGTGTTTCGCCGGCTGTGCTTTGATGTGCCGAGCGCCGAGGTGGACGACATTGTCGCGGCGGTGCCGGGGGCGATTGAACGCTTTTTGCGTGCCCTGCGTATTAAGATTGCACAGATACAGGCATGTCGTCGTCGTGGCGGCAACAACGGCAACAGCAACGGTGAAGACGATCATGATGATGACAATGGCGGTGGTGGCGGGGCGCGTGTGGCGGGACGCATTGCCATGTCACGTGCAACGGCGTCGACAGACGCAGCAGCAACACGTAATGATGACAACAACAGCAACGACGGCAATGATGCCAATGGCAATGCGCACATGACGAGTGCTCGACAGCGTCGTGTCGCGTCACGGTCACTGTCACCAACGGCACGACGTGGCAGTGCACAAACAATGACACGGACGACAGCGGCACCACGTCACACGGACGCGCGCGATGTGCACTGCAGCGTTCGTCATCGCAGCTTGTACGACGTCGTGTCGCCCTCGCAGCCGCGTCACGTCGACGCGGCAGCGTCAGTCGCTGCCACGGACAACAACAAGAAGAGCAACACTGCTACTGCTGCTGATGACAATGATCACGACAAGGACGACGACAGCGCGTTGCGTGCGAAGCAACATACGGTGCGTCTGCTGCTTGCCGAGAAGGATCGCACAATTGTAGAGCTGCGCGAGACGGTCGGCATACTGAGTGAGAAGATTGCCAAGCTAGAGGAACTCGTGCGCGTCAAGGACGATAAGCTGTCACAGTATCGCAGCAAATTTGGCCGCATGTAGAGCGCGAGACTGTGTATGTGTGTGTGTGTGTGTNCGCATGTTGCTTGCAACTGTACACAAGGTGCACGGTCTACATACGCACACACACATATACACAAACACAAGACAGCACACGCACACACGAGTGCACAGGGCAATGAGTGCACGTATGCAGTATCCGCTGTCGCAGCGGCGACACACCAACGTCGCCGTCGTGCGCTACACCCGCAACGGTGTGCGGCTCGAGATTGCGTGCTACAAGAACAAGGTCATGTCGTACCGCGCCGGCACGGAGCGGCGCCTCGACGAGGTGTTGCAGGTCGAGCGCGTCTTCAGCAACGTCGCGCGCGGCCACGTGGCGAGTGAGAAGGAGCTCATTGCCGTGTTCGGCCCGGGCATCAGCGAGCACGCCGCGCTGCAGCACATCCTCGTCCACGGCGAGGTGCAAGTTGCGCAGCACGAGCGCAGTGTCGAGCTCGAGGACGTGTTCAAGGATGTGGCGATGATCATCGCGCAGAAGTGCGTCCACGCGCAGACGCAGCGGCCCTTGCCTCTGCCCGTCATTGCGCAGGCGTTGCGTAGCATGGGGGCGGCGGTAAAGATGGACCAGCCGGCGAAGAAGCAGGCACTGGCGCTGATGCATCAGCTGATGGCCTCGCAGGTGCTGCCGCTGCGCAGGGCGAATATGCGGCTGCGCTGCAACACGACAACGGCGGCAGCACGCGCGCTCGTCGAGGCGTGGTGTGTGGAGCGCGGGGTGGAGGTGCTGCAGCGGTGTGGCGCCGATGACGGCACGCCATCACCGCAGCAACAGCAGCAACAACAAGAACAACAAGAACAACACGTCGATGACGTGGACGACGACAGCAATGCACGCAACCATGCAGCCGATGCTGACGACGACGACGACGTACACAAGGACGTCGCCGCCCCCGCCCCACCACTGCGTCATCGCGTGGACGCGACGTGGTCACTGCTCATCACCGCACAGCCGCACCTCTACCGCGAGCTCGACGAGTTCGTCAAGCAGCACCTGCCACCCGGCAGCACCGTACACACGGTCGATGCCGCCGTGATGGAGCTGCACAACCACAGCAGCGGCAGCAGCAGCAGCGGCACAAACACAGCCGCCGTTACGGCCGCCTCGCTGCCGTCGACGTCGTCCGAGGTGGACAGAGACGATGTGGTGGGCGGCAGCCGTCATGCACGCACGCGATCGACAACGGCGGCGACGACGTCGACGTCGTCGCTGTCGCGCACAGACGGCACGCGTGCACAGGACGCGCAAAGTGGCAGAGGCAAGACGCGCAAGCAGCAGCAGCAGCAGAAGCAGCGACAACGACGACATGGTCGCAAAGGCAATGACAGCGACAGCGACGACGACGACAGTGGCAGCGACGACGACGAGAAGCACAGGGCAAACACAACGAGGGCAACGTCGTCTGCAGCGCAGTTGTCGGCCGAGCTGCGCGCTCTGAGTGTTGCGTCAGATGACGTCGACGCCGAGGCGACGGCTGTGACGCGACACGTCGCGCAGCGACAGCACAGCGCGGACGCGAAGAAGAACAGCAAGCACAACAACAACAATAATGGCGACGACGACGACAGCGACGACGACGACGCACACCGACGGCGACGACAGAAGAAGGGCGGTGGTGGACGCAAGAAGACGACCAAGCCGTCCGCGCAACAGCAACAACAACAACAACAGCCGCCGAACAGTGACGACGAGATTGAGGGCAATCGACGACAGCGCAAGCAGGCGAAGAAGAAGGAGGACGCACAGCACCACACAGACAATGTGTACAACGAGGACGACGAGTATGCGTGCATGTACGACGACGACGACGGTAGCGAGGTCGACGGAGGCGACGGTGACAAGAACGATGCCGCACGCGAAGGCGACGCTGCAGACGTGGTAGTGGCGACGACGACAACGACGGCAGCGACCGATGGCACCGCATAACGCGACACAACGTATAACATACGCGCTCTGTGTGTCTGTGTGTGTGTGTAAGAGGGTGGGGATGAGTGATACACGTGTAAGACAACACAACAGACAGCGTGTGACACAAGCCTCAGTGTGTGTATGTGTGTTTGCGCGTTCGCGTCACTATGCTTTGCCTTGTACGTGTAAGTGCGCAATGTGTACAATATGGCGACTGACAGTACACCAAACAAAAGGAACATGATGCATGGCAGCAACAACAGCGGCACGTGCCACGCTGACGCAGTCCTCGACACGCATGCTGCGTTGACAACGACGACGACGACGCGCGACAACACAACAACGACAGCGGCAGCGACACGGCCATCACCGCTGAGCTGCGATGGCCGCACATTGGCGGAGCGCCTCGAGGCAAAGATGTTCGCACACTTCACACGCCGCTGTGCGACACGGCAGTGGCTGCGCGGGTGTGCGGTGCTGTCCGCGTTTGCGTCATCATCGTCGCACCACGGCGACGGCGACGACGCAAGCAACAAGAGCAACAGCGACACGGCCGTCACGTCCTTGTCGCCTTTCTGTGTCAGTGACGCAAACAGCTACAACGGCAACAACGCCAGCACATCGGCGCTGAACGTCGTCGATGTGACCTTGTGGAATCGATACTGGGAGGCGTATACGGAGTGCTATGGTGACGGCATCGCCAGCCTCGCGCAGACGCTGTGCGCTGACGTGGACCGCAGTGGCGACGCGGCGGCGACGGCGACGCACACGCCCGCGTACCGACGCCTGCTGCTGCGTGTCGCGTACGACGAGGCGACGTCGACAGGCAACAACGACGGCGGCGGTGGCTGCGGTAGTAGTAGTACACGCGCACAGCTCGCGTCGTGCCTGCTGCATGCCGCGACACGCTTCGGGGCGATTGAGCACGCACAGTGGCTGTCGGCGCGTGTGTGGAGTGTGCAGTTTACGACGTGCGCAGCTGCTGCTCTGATGCTGCAGTGGGTACACGGCCAGTCGACCGACACACTGCTACAACAACTGCACTGCAACAGCAGCTGCAACAGCAACAGCACGAGCGGCAGCGAGAAGGCGATGCAGACGAGTGCGACAATGTGTGATGTGGGCACGGTCCGCGCAAGCCTGGCACCGCACGACCCGCACGTCGCCACGTCACGGCTGATGCTCGGCCGTCACGTGCGACTGTCGACGCCGTTCGCACAGAGCCTGTTGTGCGGCGTGTTTGACGCGACGGCGGTGCAGTATGAACGCGACGTCGACGGCCTCATCGCCACCTTTGCGAGCAGCCACGACGCTCGTGTCGCGCTGCACGCACTACAGCACTCGCTCGACGTGGTCTTCGGCATCGCACTGACGTTTGCCTAACGATGACGTGACACACACACATACACAGTGTGTGTGCATGCTTTGTGTGCTTTTGCTAATGTATGTGTGCATACACAAGGACATGCACCGCCTTGTTGTTGCTCGTTGCTGTATGTTGCTCGCTCGTGCATACACACACAGAAGCATACACACACACAAACACAGCTTGACACAAGCGTACACGCAAACAAACATACATACACGCATACACACACAAGCATACATTCACCACTCGACGACGACATCATGTCCTTCACGACCGCCGCCACACAGACGGCCGCCACGGCGCGCACCGCCGCCGCCGCCACCGCCGCCGCCGCCACACGCCGCAACATTGTGCTCGAGTCCTTCCATCTGGGCCAGGAGCCGTTTCGCACCTTTGACCCCTTTCTCTTCTACGCCCACCACAATGACCAGTTCCCTGCCGGGCAGGACAACCTCGGCCCGGCGCCTCACCTGCTGCGTGGCCGCAACATTGGCAGCGACTTCAGCTTCAAGGATGGCTGGAGCATGTACCACGGCGACACCATCCCCGGCTTCCCCGAGCACCCCCACCGCGGCTTCGAGACGGTCACACTCGCCACCCACGGCCTCGTCGATCACTCGGACAGCCTGCACTGCACCGCACGCTACGGCAACGGCGATACGCAGTGGCTGACCGCCGGCAAGGGCATCCAGCACGCGGAGATGTTTCCGCTGCTGCGCCGTGACGCGCCCAACCCGCTCAACCTCTCGCAGCTCTGGCTCAACCTGCCGCGAAAGCACAAGTTTTGTGAGCCGTACTTTACCATGTACTGGGACGAGGAGACGCCGCGTGCGTTTTTGCCCGACGAGACGAACAACAACAACAACAACAACGACAGCAACAACAACAACGACAAGGACAAGGTGGCCGTGGTGCGCGTTGTCGCCGGCGAAGTGCGCGGTGTGAAGCCGCTGCCACCGCCACCGCACAGCTGGGCAGCGGACCCGACGTCGGATGTGGCGATCTGGGAGATGCAGATCCCGCGCGACGTCACGATCACGCTGCCGCCGGCAAAGCTTGGGGCCGCGGTGAACCGTGCGCTGTACATTCTCGAGGGCAAGGAGCTGCGCATCGAGGGCGAGGCCGCGCCGGTGTCGGTGCGCACAGGCCTGCGGGTCGCCGGCGAGGCGCCGCTGACGCTGCAGGCGCTCGGTGCGCACGCGCAGGTGGTGCTTGTGCAGGGCAGGCCCATTGGCGAACCCGTGGTGAAGCATGGGCCGTTTGTCATGAACACGCGGGAGGAGATTATGCAGTGCTTTGCTGACTTTCGTGCCACGGCGTTTGGTGGGTGGCCGTGGGACCGCTCCGACCACGCCCACGCGCGCGGGGTGACGCGGCACGCACTGCACCCCGACGGCGTCACGCGCTACCCGCCGCAAAAGACGCAGGCAGATGGCAAGAACAGCAGCAACAACACGCCGTCGGCGACGTTGTAGTGCGTCGTGTGCATGTGTATGCGTGTTTCGCGCTCTGTGTCTGTGCGTGTGTAGCACATATGTAGAGGTAAAGTGCATACAATGACCGTGTCTGTGTGTGTATACGCATGTAACGCGTGACGGTGGTGCTGCCGTATCGTATAGCCACTTTGTTTATATATGCATATATATATATATATATATGTATACCTGTGTGCATGTGTGTATGCACACATCGGCAAACGTAATGCGGCAGCGTGATGTGCAAAGGAGGGTAGAGCAAATGTATGCATGCGCGTGGTGCTGTAGCGTGTATGTGTGTAGCATGTACGTGTGTACATGCATATCTTTCATACGTATTGTGCTGCGCTAACTGGTCAAACACACACGTACACACATACGCGCACACCGCGGTGTATGTATAACACTAATACACACATATATACGTAAGTGTGTATACAAGCACACACGCACGTGCACATTCGTACATACAACTTATGCGGTGGCGAGGTGGTGCACGCGGCATGTGTCGTGCTGCTGCCGCGTTCGCTCTCGCTTGCCCACCGCCTTTGCCTTCTCACCCTCACCCCGATCCTTCCCCAGCTCCCTCTCACACACACTGCGTATGCACATATACATGCACACGTGTGCATGTTGCTGCGTTGTTTTGTTGTTGTGTTTTTCTGTAGTCACACACACACACGCGCACGCACATGAAAAGAGGCATGCAAGTGGCAGGCAAAGGGCAAAAGAGTGCGCGTTGTGTGTTTGCGGTAAAAGGACAAGGGCGAGCAAACAAAGCTGACGCGGTGAGAGCATACGTGTGTGTGTATGTATGTGTGCGTGTCTTGTTTGTTTTTTGTTGTTGCTGTGTATTTGTTCACGTTGTTGCTGTTCTGTTTCGTTGTTTTCGCTCTCGCACACCAGAAACGTGCACGTGCGCATGTGCACGTACACTGCAACGCGTGTGTGTTTGTGTGTGTGCTGTTGTTGTGTATGACATGCATGTTGTTGTTGTTGTGCCTTTGTAGTTGTAGTAGTTTCTTACCTTGTGTGTGTGTGAGTGTATACTTTTCTTTTCTTGTGACACAATGAGCGAGCCGGCAACAGCAGCCGTGACGGCAGCGCGTGCACACACGTTGTCACGCATGCCGCCCGCCTCGCTGCACGGTTGCGTGTTGCCGCCGTCGTGTGAGCGGCTTGTCTTGCCAGATGCGCTGTCGGCAGCGGGCGTTATCGCCGCCTGCTGCCTCGCCCTCTCACCGTGCACACGTCACGTGCGTGACATTGTGTTGACTGACTGGCCCTGCAACAGCAACAATGACGACGAGGGTGCGCGTGAGCGCCGTGCAGCAGCGTGGCGCAATGCCGTGGACGCGGTGCGTCGTGTGAGTGCGCATGTTGTGCAAGCTGCTCGTGAGCGCTGCCGCAACAACAACAACGACGACGACGACGACGACACGACCTTGCCAGCACAGTACTACTATGGTGGCGTAATGCCAACGTCCGCAGACGAGTGTGCGGCGCGGCTGTCGCGCATACGCTGTTGTCACATGCACGCGGCAGGCAGCAGCGACGATGCGGACAGCCATGCAGCCACGTCCTCGTTGTCACGCACACCACTGCTGCGGCCAAATGTCACGACGGATGTGTTTGTGCTGATGCACACATGTGCTGCAACAACAACAACAGCAGCAGCGGCGGCTCGTCATGACGCGGCAGCGTCGCTGTTGTCTGAGCGACTGCAGTCGCTCGTCATGGCTGTTGCACAGGGCGACACGCGGCTGCATGACGACATCACAACAACAACAACGCAAACTGCACCGCAGCGTGGCCGTCTGCTGTTGCTCGTGGACGATGCCGTGAGTGTTGCCCACGTCAGGACGACCTTGTCGTCATCCTTGTTGCTGTCATCGTCGTCGTCTGCGGCCGTTGCGTGGGACGTTGTGCATGTGCACGCTGGTGCGATGGCACCGCCGGCGCTCGCGTTTGCGCTGACGGACGCGGCGGTGTGTGACGAACATGGCCTTGGCGAAGGGACAGCCAGCAGCAGGAGCAGCAGTGCGGCGGCGACGACGGACAATGTGTCGGTGCTGCCGTGTTTGTGCGCTGGTGTGGCGTTGGGTGTCGTGCGCTACCTTGCCGTACCGCAGCAGGCGACGGTGCGCATCGCACCACTGGACGTGGCGCTGAACACGGGCCTGACGGTGCTCGCACGGCGTCTGTCGCCGTTGGCATGCAATAACAACAACAACAAGTGCAAGAGCAGCAGTGACAGCGCGCAGCAGCAGCAGCAAAACGCCGCAGTGAGTCGCTGTGTGAGTGTGCGCATGCTCGACACGGCGCCGCCGTCGCAGATGCTCGTGTGGGTGATGTTGCGCGAGTACATTGTGCAGTACTATGGCCGCCTCAACTTGCGTCACGTGGCGGCCGCGCTGTGCGTGCCGGCGGAGGCGTTCGCGGTGGCTGCGCCAGCAGACTCGCGTCGCGGCCTCGTCGCGGCCGTCACCTCTGCCGTTGCGTCTGCTGCCGCCACCACTACAGCGACAACACCACAGCTGCAGTTGTGTGCGCAGCTGGGTGACGCGCTGTGCTACGGCCCTGACGCGGGTGCGCTGCTGCCACAGGCGGCCCTCGCACAAGCAGCACAGCAGCGTGAACGACTCGTGGCGTTGTGCAACACGACGGCTGCTGCTGCTCGCGATGGCGGCAACAACGCGTCAAGGACGACCACGACAGCAGCAGCAGCACACGACAGCAGCGACGCGCGCACTGTTGTGTGCAACGCAAAGGTGCGTCGCTTGCTCGCACGCATTGACGCGGCAGTGCGCTACTGCAGCGAGAGTGTGCATAGGGCCTGTGATGCAGCAACACACGCAACAACAACAACAACAAGGACGACGACAACAGCGAGCACGACGCACACCGCCATCGCGTCTGCACTGTCGCAGCCACCGCCTGCCGTGGCCGCCAGTGCGGCAGACGACAGGCAGACCAACACGGCCGCGTCCGCGTGTTGTTGCGTACACGAGGACGTTGCCTATGCCGAGCTACTCGACACGCTCGCGAGCGACGTACACACGGCCGCGCTGCTGCAGTGTGTGGCGCTGTACGAGGTGGACTGGCCGCTGTACATGGCCGTCATTGCACGCGGCGTACTGCGTCACCTCGCCGAACACGTGCTCGCCTCTTGCCGTGTGAGCAGCAACAACAACAACAACAGCACTTCGTCGCCATCCCTGTCACGCATCTTGCCGCTGTACAACAACGATCTCGTCTTTCGCGGCCGCGGACGCGCCGCACGCGAGCCGTCGTCGCTGCGTCGTTGCCTCGGCGCGCTCGACTGGGCGTTTCGCACCGGCATGTGTGCCAATGGTCGCCGTGCGTGCATGCAGACGGGCCTGCCGCCGTCACGTGTGTACGTCATCTTGACGCAGCCTGCTGTGGCGGAGCAGGTGACACGGCTGGCACACGCCATGTCAACAACAGCAGGAGGAGCAGCAACAGCAGGAGGCGCAGCAGCAACAACAACAAGGGCGCGTGAGGCGGCACAAGCGCACGCCCTCGCCATACTCCAGCGCATCGGTGACACCCAAAACCACCTGCAGTGCCGCATCACCGGCCTCCTCGTGCGCCCCATCCTGCGCAGCCTCTTCGACCGCCTCGACGACGGCCGCTCCGCCACTGCCGTCTACGCACAGCTGCGTCGCCTGTACAGCATGCCACACAGCCTCGTCGTCCTCGTGCCGCAGCACCGCTCCTACGTAGACTTCCTGCTGCTCACCTACTACGTGACGGCGCTCACACTGCCAGCACCGCACATTGCCGCCGGGGAGGATTTTTTGGCCATGGGCCGCGCCGCCGCCCTCATGCGCGCCAGCGGCGCCTTCTTCATTCGCCGCTCCTTTCGCGATGACGCCTTGTACACGGCCGTCGTGAAGGAGTATGTGCGGCAGCTCGTCCTGGCGCGGCAGACGCTCGAGTTTTTCATCGAGGGCACGCGCAGTCGCACCGGCAAGACGATGCTGCCGAAGCTTGGCATGCTCAAGTTCATCGTGGAGGCGGCGGCGCAGCCGACGAGTGGGCTGCATGACGTGTTGTTTGTGCCCCTCAGTCTGTCCTATGACGAGGTGGCGGAGCAGTCGGTGTGCGTGCGTGAGCTGCTCGGTGCGCCGAAGCCGCGCGAGAGCCTCGGCAACGCGCTCGGCGCCCTCGCCGCACTGCAGCGTGGCCGTGGCAGCGTGCACTTGCGCCTTGGCGAGGCCGTGTCGCTGCGCAGTTGTGTGGCTGCACACGACACGAAGGCACACGCGACAGCAACAACAACAACGACGACGGCACCTGCGGTGTGTTGTGCGACATTGTCACCGCAGCTGCTGCGTGCGTCGGTGCTGGCGGTGGCGTCGTCGCTGATGGCGCAGCTGCAGGCCAACACGGCGGTGACGGCCACGGCGCTCGTCGCGGCGGCGATGGAGACGGCGCTGGCGTGTGCGCAGAACAGCAGCGGGAACAACGGCAACGACGACGACGGCGCACGACAAATGACGCTGGCGCAGCTGCACGAGCGCGTGCGGTGGTTGCGTGTGTGTGTGCGTCAGCGCCACGGCAAGCTCGTGGCCGTCGACACGGACGACGACGTCAAGGACGACGACGACGACACGGTACACGCACTGACGCACGCGGGCCTGACACACCTCGGCCGTGCACTCACGCTACAGCAGCAGCAGCAACAACAGTCGTCGTCACGACCACAACAACAACAACAGCAACAGTGCGAGCGCGGTGACGTCGTGACGGTGCGCACACCACTGCTGCCGTCCTTCGTGACGCTCAACACGCACACCAATCAGCTCATTCACTGCTTCCTCGACGAAGCACTCGTCGCCGTCATTGCACGCGCACGCCGTGGCAGCAGCAGCAACAAGGACAGCATGACATCGTTCGTGTGCGGTGTGCCATTGTCGGTGCTGCGCGACGACGTGGCCGTGTTGCAGCCCTTCTTGGCACGCGAGTTTGTGTCCTTTGCCAATGGTGCCGTGACGGACGCTCGTCTGACAGCTGCCGTGCAGCGATTGCGCACATGCACGGGTGAATATAGTGGTGGTGGTGGTCATCATCGTTGTCAACAACAGCAGCAGCAGAAGATGACAGAGGAGAAGCAGGGATGCGTGCGTGGCGGCGACAGCGACGCGCTGCTCGAGTTTGCAGCACAGCTGTTGCTGCCTCATGTCGAGGCCGTGTACGCGACATTGTTGGCAGCAGCAGCGCTGTCTGCTGCCCCTGTGGCACGACTGTCATCGTCGTCGAGCACAGCAGCAGCGGCAGGACAAGAGCAACCGTCGGCGCCGCCGCTGTTGCATCTGCTCAGCGCGGCCAAGGCAACACAGAAGGCGTGCATCGAGTTTGCACACTTGGCCACGACACACGCACGCGGCGACAACTGCAACAGCAGCAGCAGCAGTCGTGTACAAGACAAGGCGACAAGCACAACAACAACAACTGCCGACGCACACATGCGTGTTGCACGCATACACTACGCCGTGCCATGCTGCAGAGAGACGCTGCAGCACTACATGACCGAGGCCATCACGCAGATGTCGCGTGCATCGTCATCGTCGTCATCAGAAGCAGCAGCAGCAACAGTGTTGTTGCAAAAGCAACTCGCACGCGTCAATGCACTGCGCTGCTGCCCGTCTCGTGACGTCAATGCAGCACTTGTCATGTTTGGCCGCAGTGTGCTCGAACACTACGAGGCGGCTACACGACAGCCCAAGTTGTGATGTGTGTGTGTGTGTGTGTGTATACGTGTGTGTGTATATGTGTGTGTGTGTGTGTGTGTGTGTGTGTGTGTGTGTGTGTGTGTGTGTGTGTGTGTGTGTGTAAGCAATGTGTGTAGCAGTAGTGTAGTGTAGGCGTGTTGTATGCGTGTCATGATGTCGGCACGCAAACGTGCGCGCGTGTATGTACGTGCGGCTGATGTTGTAAGTTGTCGTTGTCTGCGTAATGCGTAAACAAGCATCTCTTCTCTGTACGTCACGTGTTCAGACAAACAAACAAACACACACACATGCGTAAACGTCAACACGTGTGTGTGTGTGTGTGTGAAGTACACATCGTGCGTATGTATGTGTTCGTCTCGCGTGCCTTCGTTGTGTGTGTGTGTGCGCGCATGGCCACGCGTATGTGCACTTGTCGACTTTTGTTGCTGAGCGGCTAGCGTGACGTGACATTGCATGTACACTACACAAAAACATATAGACACATACATATACACATACGTACACACACACGCACACTCTAGTGCATACATATATATATATATATATCGACTTTCGTAAAGAAGAAGACAACTGCGCCCGCACGTGTGTGTGTGTGTGTCAGCTGCACGATGTACGGCGCGCGGTGCAAGAGCAAAGATCGTTGCAGCAGCAACAGCGGCAGCGGTCGTCATGGTGTGTGGTCGTCGTGGTGTACGCGGCTGCGCTGTGCGGCACGCGAGGCGGTGTGTGCGTACACGACGGCGCTGCGTGCCGTGTACCTGCCCGACGAGGTCGGCTTCTATGTCGACTACGGCATACGCCTTCTCTTTTGTGCCTACTACCTGCCGCTGCTCTTTCTCGTCGTGGCGCTGACACACAGCGCCCTCGAGCGTCTTGTGTGGGTGCTCATTGTGCCCGTGACGGAGGAGATGGCGCGCAGTCCGTACAACTGCACGCACGCGTGGACGCTGCTGCTCGGACTGTGGCACATTACCGAGCGCACGACGCCGTTTGCGGTGCTCGGCGTGTGCGTGGCGACGGTGGCGCACAAGAGCATGAACTGCATTGCCGAGGCCGCCGTTGACGCGTACATTACACACCACAAGGTAGACTACCCGCTAAGCAACATTCGACTGCAGTTCCTTATACGCACCCGTTCGCGCTCGCTCGTGCTGCTGCTCGTCGTCGTGCTGACGGCGCTGACGGTGCTGTGTGTGTCGTACACGGATCTGCTCCTTGGCTGGTCACGTTACAAGGCGGATGTGGCGGTCGCGGGGTGGGCGGTGATTGCAGTGCAGGCGACGTTTGTGTGCCTGACGGCGGTGCGCGATGTGCCGCCGTCGCTGCGCGGCAAGCTTGCGCGCACCATGTCGCAGCGCCTGTCGTCTGCACGCCTTGCAGCAGTAACAACAACAGCAACAACGACAGCAACGACACGAGAAGAGCACCGCGACGGTGACGACGAGCAGCAGCAGCAGCAGCAAAGCAGCACCGCCGTGTGCAGTGGCAGCATTGCGCTGAATGCGAGCAGTAGCCTCACAACCACCGCTGGCAGCAGCAGCAGCAGCAGCAACAACAGCAGCAACAACACGTATCCACCACTGCACGAGGCGAGCACCACGAGCACAACAACAGCAACAGGTGCGAGTGCGAGCGTGACGGCCGCCGCAGCGGCGGCTGCCGCGGCCGCGCGCACGTTTAGCTTTGGCTCACTACAAAGCTTCGCCGCGGCGACGACGGCGGCGGTGACCGCGCTCGACGGCGACGACCGCGAGGCGTTGGCGCGTTATTTTCATGCCGAGTGGTGGAAGCGCAACACGCGACGCATGCGGCACATTGGCTTCATCAGCGTCATCGTCTTCGCCGCCACACGCATCGCACAGCACGGCCTCGTCTACGGCAGCGGTGCCGGTGCGCTGCTGCTCTTTCACCTGACGCTGCCCCACCTGCTCGGCTACACGGCGCTGTCGCTGTCGTTTGCGACGATCCGCACGCGCCGCTCACTGCACTGGCTGCTGCGACACTACCGCGACGCCCTCGCGGCGGTTGTCGTGCTCGCGCTGCCGTACACACTCGTGCTGCTGCGTGCGGCTGTGTACTTTGCCCGCGCCGGGGCGTGGTCGAGTGTGCTGCTGCTGCTCGTTGCGCAGCTGTTGCTGTGCGCGCGTGCCATTGACCTCGTCCGCGAGTACGACGTCTCGGCGCATGGCGCGGTGCAGTGGCGCAACGCACGCACGCGTCGCCTCATTGCGCCCTACCTTGCCATGCTGCTCGAGAACAGCCACGAGCTCGAGCATCGCTGGACGGACGTTGTCAGCCTCGACGTGGGCATTGACCTGCGTCGCATGACGATGGTCTACGCGAGTGGCGCGCACGTCGCCCTCACACGCACGACGGCAACGACGACAACAGCGACAACAACGACACACGACAAGGCCAAGGCCGACAACGACGACAACGACAACAACAACACGTCGGCGACGACGAGGACGGCGGTCGCGCAGACACCACGGCCACGCCGCTTTCTGAGCAGTCGTCACTTTTACCTGTACACGCTGCCGCGGCTGCTGTCGCTGCAGAGCCCTGCCAACCTCAGCGGCGCGCCCTTTCGCCACGCGCGTGTGCTGCTGCGCCTCGTGACGGTCACGCTGCTGCTCGCGTTCGCCGGTGTGGTGGCGGGCATGATGCTGCAGGCGGCCTTTCCGCAGCTGCGTCCGCTGCCGGTGCGCGTGCGCGCGTCGGGCAACAACAGCTACCTTGCGTTTGACCACATTCTTGTGCACATGCACCTGCTGTCGCGACACGCACCACGGCACGCCGTCGTCAATGACGCGTCCTCGCACGCCGTCACGCAAACCGCGACAGAAACAGCAGCAGCAGCAGCGACAGCAGCGGCGGCTGTGCCGACGGCCGCGCACATCGCCTTCAAGTGGAGCAACGTCACCTCGCTGCCACACGAGGACTACTACCCGCGTCTGTGCACGCGCGACTACCATGGCGTGTCGGTGTGGGAGCTGTCCTTGCTCGCCCTGGCGCCGTACCTCTTCGGCGTCGACGAGATGGAGACGATGCTGCGCTTCATGAACGCGCACTTGCACACGGACTGGGTGCTGCGCCCGCGCCACGGTGACGCCTGCGCGGCCGACGCGCACGACGCCAACCGGCGGCCGACGCACTGGAGCGGCTTCCACGACGTGTACAGCGCACGCCGCGATGTGGCGGTGCTCGCGGTGCGCGGCACCGACTTGTCGTCGTTTGCCGACTTTTTGCTCGATGTGAATGTGTACTTTGACGTCTTTCTCTATCAGCTCGCGCGCACCGTCGTGCCGGGGGCGGCGCTCGTGCCGAAAGACATTGTCGTCGACCTCATTCGCGCCGCCTCCCTGCCGACGCGCGGCGCCGACGACGACTTTGCGACCTGGACAACGCTGACGCAGCGCAACGACAACGACAACGACAGCAGCACACAGACACTGCCACGCTGTCACGCCAACAACTATGGCCGTGACTTCTTCGCCGACTTGTACAACCACATTGCGTACATGGCGACGCGCAAGCGCGGCAACGAGAGCAACAACGACGACAAGCGACCAGCACACGTCGTCCTGACGGGCCACTCGCTCGGCGGCACCGTGGCGGCAATTGTCGGCGCCAAGATGGGCCTCGACGCGGTCGTCTTCAGCGCGCCGGGCGTCATGCTCGCGCGCATGCGCTACAATGTCAGCACGCGCGAGCTGCACCGCCGCGTGCTGACGGTGCTGACGTCGAATGACATTGTGCCGACCTTTGGCGAGCACGGCGGCGAAGTGCAGCACGTCGAGTGCCTCGCCCTGACGCGCGAGCTGTGCCACGCTCTCGAGTTTGTCATTGGCACGCTCTGGCGCTCGTGTGGCAGCGTGCGTGCGCGCTACCCCGACATACTCGACGTGGTCTGACGTTCAGCATGCAAACAAAAATGTATTCGAAAGTTTGTGCCTGTGCATCACACGAAAATGACAAACGCACAGTGCCATCACACACGCTTGCACATCTTAGACACACACACACACACGTAGAAAAGCACAGAGGCAAAAGCGTTGACGGAGGTGGGGTTCGAACCCACGCCTCGAAAGACCAGAGCCTAAATCTGGCGCCTTAGACCACTCGGCCACTCCGCCGTACGCAGCGCGTCGACGTACTTTACATGTTTGTAGATGACATGACACGCACGTTTTGCGCCGCACTGCGATGTCAACATACCCAAGAGGTTACGGGGTTTGACTTGAAATCAAATGCGATCTCGCGCGCAGGTTCGAACCCTGCTGTTGACGCACTTTTTGTGCACTTGTCA
>JAKVQF020000724.1:10000-18503 GCA_023091115.2 Trypanosomatidae sp. Fi-14 | reverse complement strand
CAGCAGGACATCGGCAACGGTGCTACCCGACCGCCGAAAGGCGAGCGAACACTGCATGGCGCCACGCAGTTGCCTGCATCTTGTCCAAATATTCAACAAAGATTGCTCATTTCAGACGTCTGCGTGAGCCAACGCGCAATAGCAAGTGACAAAATGGCTTGTAGGCAGGGATGCCTTGGCCTACCGTATGTACACTCCCGTGTGCTATGATTCTTTGGACGGCCCACGATGTCTCAGTCTCTAGGTAATTCGGCGTAAGCCACCGCTCTCCTCCGCGCACGTGAGGCTTCCTGGACGATGACTGCGAATGCAATGCGGGGCATTGAGGACCCCCTGTTCGCGCGAAAGCACCTTTTGCTTGTAGATAGGTCGTCCTGCGCTCTGTCACAGAGCTCACAGATGGCAGAAAACATGTTAGTAGGCGAAACTACAAGCGCATATTTGAATGTGTAGAGACGTTATGACTAACGCTTCGGCGTAAAACTGATATGTACAAGCCATGCGTCATATTGGCTTGCAGTCGAGCAGCGCACGCGCAAGTGCAGCGCGATCGCCGTTCTCGACGCTGTCAACGAAGCACAAACACCGCGTTGGTTCACCACTGCCGATGGCAAAGGACAAGGCAGCACTGGTGGGCAACACGCGCCGCACGCGTGTGAGCTCGTTGCCGTCGTCACGCTCTGGCGATGCAGCCACCTTGCACGCCAACAGCTCAGTGCGTACCTCNATTAAGAACGCCCTGTTTGCGCGAAAGCACTTTTGCTTGTATAGAGGTCGTCCCGCGCTCTGTCGCTACGCACGTTATGCTAATAAAAGATCTATGTTTTGTTATGTTGCAAAAAAAACGTTAATATAAAAAAGAAAGTGGTAGTAGTACACAGAACTTATTTTAAGAATTTTTATACTAAACATCTAATAGTGTGGAAAAACCAAAGTGTTATTGAATTGGTGTTTACACAATTTAAAAAAAATGCTTAATTAATAATAAATTAGACTTAATACAAAAAAAAGGAATTTACAATATTAATGTTTTGAATTAAATTAAAGCGTGGTATAATATGTAACACCTTGAGTCGTGGCATCTACGCGGTGTCCTCCGTGGCGCTCCGTGCAGCAGCGCACGCCCGTAACTGAGTAATCACACTTGCAAAAACTCCGGGGAGCAGTCGTTGCGCGGCACTCGTCAACTCGCCGAGGCACCGACCGAAGTGCGCCAGGCGCCCCCTCCCCACCCCCTAGGGGCCTATAGGGGGTCCAGGTGGTGCCATGTGGCGTTCCGCGGGTGCATTCGTGACATGTGGTAGTTAACGTGTGACCCAGCCCGGACCAGCGGTCATGGCGTGTGCCCCAATGTTGTAGCGATACGTTGTGAGCGTCGCGAGCCTCGGAGTGCACGGCGTCGAGGTCAAGTGACGGCGAGTTGCGCCCGGGGTGTGCACCCGGGGCGGGTGGAAGTGTGTGCGTGTGTGATCCGTGGGGGTATTTATTGCCTCCTGGGTCCACGCGAGTTGCGGACGCGCGTAAGGACGTACAAGGGGCGCCGTCTTTGTAGAGTTGCGGACACAAAGCCCTTGTATTTCCTATAGGCGCCTGGGAGATCGCCGTTTCGGGTGGGGTAAGGCCGTGTTCGCGACGTTCACTTGTGTCACGATAGTGCCGTCTCTGGTCGTAAAAGTGCAAATTGAGGACAGAAATAGCGTGACGCTTTGCGGAAATGTGGAAATGGGGCGCGGAGGACAGGCGGTTGTGGCAAAGTTAAAACGATTGAAACGGCTGAAGTACTTTTGCATACATCGACAAGATAACAACATCGACCTTGCAACCGTACCTCAGCGGTAAAACTAGCCTCCTTCCACACTGTCAAGGCAGGTTCGAGCCCGCCAGCGTCCAACTTTTTGTACAGACCTGTAAATTAGTGTACATGGCTAGTGTTAGTGTACGTGACTAGTGTTAGTGTACATGTTAGTGTTAGTGTANTGAGCGTCGCGAGCCCCGGAGTGCACGGCGTCGAGGTCAAGTGACGGCGAGTTGCGCCCGGGGTGTGCACCCTGGGCGGGTGGAAGTGTGTGTGGTGAGGAATATTTATTGCCTCCTGGGTCCACGCGAGTTGCGGACGCGCGTAAGGACGTACAAGGGGCGCCGTCCGAACGGAGTTGCGGACACAAAGCCCTTGTATTTCCTATAGGCGCCTGGGAGATCGCCGTTTCGGGGTGGTGCAGTGCCGTTTTCGCGACGTTCACTTGTGTCACGATAGTGCCGTCTCTGGTCGTAAAAGTGTAGATGGAGGACAGAAATAGCGTGAAGCTTTGTGGAAATGTGGAAATGACAGGCGAAGGACAGACAATTGTGTCAAAGTTAAGACGATTGTAACGGCCGAAGTTCCTTTGCGTAGAGCGACATAATAACAAAATCGTCCTTGCAACCGTACCTCATCGGTAAAACAACCTACTTACAGCTTGTCGACACAGGTTCGAGTCCGCCAACGTCCACCTTTTTGTACAAACACGTAAGTTAGTGTACATGTTAGTGTTAGTGTACATGACTAGTGTTAGTGTACGTGACTAGTGTTAGTGTACGTGACTAGTGTTAGTGTACATGTTAGTGTACGTGGCTAGTGTTAGTGTACGTGACTAGTGTTAGTGTACGTGATTAGTATTAGTGTACATGGCTAGTGTTAGTGTACGTGGCTAGTGTTAGTGTACGTGACTAGTGTTAGTGTACATGACTAGTGTGCGGGATACTAGTGCGTGTCTGTTTGCGTGTCTTGTGTGCTGGTTTCGTTTATGGGTGTGTTGCTGGGCCGTGTCTTGTCGACCTTGTGTCCTGTGACAATGACACGTCACCATGTCGCACACTTGGTGACCGTGTCGCTTTGGACTTGTTGCACTCTTCGGCGAGACAAACACGCACACACCGAGACAAACAAGTGTACCACATTCACGCCTTGGCGCGTGTGTTGTGTTGTATGTACGGTATATACACACGTCCCATGTATACACTACGTCACTTGTGAGCGCCCCCCGCCTTGTCACCCTCTCACTCTCACATTCACTCTCTCTCTGTTGCCAGACAGCTCTCCCTCTGTCTTGAGGCGCACACACACCTCTTTCTCTTTGTCACACACCCCACACTCCTCCTCAGCTCCCCTGTCACACTATATACCTCGCCATCTCCCCGTCGACTCCTGCAGTTCCTATATACATTTATAGGAACAGCCTGTGACGCTCCTCCTCTACACTCTCCCTCTCTCTATACTCTTCTCTCACCTCACCTCCACCTCCACACCTCCCCCAAAAAAGGGGCAAAACCCGACAACGAGCCGCCGATACACACACGAGGACATATGTGAGGATGCGTTGTGTCCTGTGGGAATATGTGCACAGAGAGAGAACGTATACTGTGTGTTTTCTACACACAGCACACGCACCCCCGCTTTGCACACACACGCACTTGACACAACACACACACACACACGCCTTCGCGCGCGCTCGTACGACTAGTTGTCGGGTTTTGTGTTGTTGTTTCCCCCCTCCCCCTCTCTCACACATCTCGTCTCTTTGTGTGTCCCTGAGCATGAAATTTCAGGCCTCAAGGTTCAGCGCCTCGGGACGTAAGTGCCCCTCGAGCCCCACCGAAGTGGAGCATGCCGCTCATGCCAGCCCATGCATGTTCTCTCGTTTGGAGAGGGACGTAGGTGTTGTTTGTTTGTTTGTTGTTTGTAGTCTCACATGCAATATGAGAGAGACACACGTCGCACGCACACACAACCTCGTGCCGCGCCAATGTAGACGTGTGTGTCATCTCTCTTGCATATCTCGTCATTTCTTGTGTATGTTTCAAGGTCCTCAGTAACGTTTTCGCAATATGCTGCTGACCTTTTTTCTTACCAATTACCTCATAACAATATTATCATGTTAGTTTTTTCTTACTAGAAAGATAAACTTATATTACAATATATATATGCAAAATGCAANGTTGTTTGTAGTCTCACATGCAATATGAGAGAGACACACGTCGCACGCACACACAACCTCGTGCCGCGCCAATGTAGACGTGTGTGTCATATCTCTTGCATATCTCGTCATTTCTTGTGTATGTTTCGGGGTCTTTTGAGTATACACGTACAACGTACGAGTGTATATGCACACATATATATATGTATACAAACACATTCACGCACATTGTACAGAGTATACCGGTCGGTCGAGTGTCACAAGTGTATATCAACATGACAGCGCACAGCGCGTGCGCAAATATGTATATAGGAACGTGCACATCCTCGCTCTCTCTTGTGTGAAGAGAGAGGGAATAGAAACGCAACAGAAAGGTGTCACACTCTCGCCCTCGCTTTTACGCAAGGCGGGCGCGTGTATATGTGTTTCCCCAATGTTACACTTCATGTGCATCACCTCACTGCCGTGCGCGCAATACACACATACACACCACATATCTCTCTCTATACACACATATATACGTGTGTACATATGTGTATATAGAGAGGGTAGAGATGTGTGCATGCTCTTTCACACGCCGGCATTTCTTGTACATACAAGCATACAATACACGCAACACGCGCAATGAAGAACGTGTGTGCGAGTTGTGTCTCAGAGCAATCTCTCGTCGTGATCCTTGGTCTTCGCGTTTCGCTGTGGTGGTGTACACTCCCATATGCGGTACATATACACGAGTCTGGCGTGACCCTCTCTCGCGATGATCCGCGCGCAAATACACACACATATATACGTAAATATATATACATGCATACTTGCATACGCGGGTCTCAAGAAAGTGATAGCCCTCCTTTTGTACACGCATCTATGTGGTGTGTCTTTTCGAGTTCATTCCCATAGTATATATATGTAGTAGTAGTAGTAGTACATATTCCCGTATGTTGCCCTGGAGCACAAGTCGGACATATATATATATAACATACTTTCTCCTCTACGCAACGCATTAGCGTTCACACAGTACACACTCACCGATCCATATACACGCATATGTTGTATACAGACAGCAGAAAGAATCGTGCACACTCATTTTCACTCGCACCTCTCAAGCCGAAGAGTACATTCCAGAGCCATTTCTGTGGCAGCACACACTCATACACACACCCACACGCACATATACAGAAGTATACATGCGCATGTGCGTATATATGAGTATGTGCCCCAACAAGGAGAGAACACTATAGGGAGTAACATGTTTTGTCTCACAGAAATGGTGTACAGTGACGTACAGAGCTACTGGAACCACACACACACACACAAATGTATATGCGCGCGCAAGAACACACACTACCACAGATATATATATACATATATATATATACACATACACATATATGTGCTGCACATGTTGATGTATAGCACATAGATATATATATATGTATACACACATATATACATACACAGAGAGATAGCATATGCACCTGCACACACATACACGCGCGTGTGCGGCATTCTCAACATCTTTGGTATGATCACACATTTGTTCACTACGACTCCATAAAGTTGGTATGCATATACGCCACACATGCGACGTATGCTCTTTCGACACAGCACCATACATACATATACATACATATACATATGTAACAGTGGTCACGCGCACACAAGCGATCCGGTTGCGCACACAAACACACACACACACACACCACCCTTATACATTGTACGCGACGCGGTATACATACATATACCAACATCACGCACGCAATAGAAGAGATAGGGCGTGTATATATATATGCTGCGTGTGCGCAACACTTGGCGGCACTCACACACACAAAACGTGTGTTTCGCGGCGGTCCTATTCTACGTAATTCTGTTTCGTATACACTCTTTTTGCCTGCTCTTCGGAGTTGTTTTCTTTGGGGGAAACGCGATATACGCACACATATGTACAGACAACACAGCACGTCTGTTTCACACATGGTCATTTTTGTGTATGGCTTCCCTGTGCTTGGCACAACCGTGTGCATATATACACACTTGTTGAGGTACGCACACTCTCTTCTTGTCTTCACACATCGTCACCAACGAGAGACCTGTTGCTCGGAACACACGTGTGTATATAGACACGCATATATATATGTACAAATACATGTACACACATACACATATCTACCACACAACATCTGTAAACCACACACACACATAAAACACCTGCACACACATACACGCGTAAAAACGATGTATGTGCGCACATGTGTCTTCTTTGTATGTGCGGCGTCGCGAACAGTGCTCTTGTGCGTGCACATATACGTATATATGTTTACACACAAGACGCATGCCTTCTCTACGAGTGCACACAACCGTTTCTTCCTATCCGTTGTACAAGCCTCAAAAGCGAACTCTCACATAGCCCGCTGCTCTGAACACGTGCGCAGAAGAGACTTCTTTGCACATGTGGCTACATGTGTGGTGCTCCTTTTGCACGCTCTACGCAACACACACACTCGGTTTTGTGTCGCGGCATTTCACAGGCACGGGTTGCCCTTCTCGTATCGCTCTGCAGCATTCTCCCACATACACACAACACACACGAGGTGCGAAAGTGAGTATGTGTGAGTGTGTTGACAGTGTTGTACGTACACACGCGTGTGCATCTATATTGACATTGTTTTTGAATATATAGTCTTGTGATCATGTAGTATACTTTGCGCCTTCGAGGGAGCAAGCTCCGGTCTTGTAGGTGGCGATTCGATAAGTATATATATGTAGTATAAATGTGAATATAGACACACACACGGGTACGCAAACACCCACACACACACATACACATACGCACTACATAAGTATATGTATGTGTGCATGTATACGTGAGATTTGGTGTGAATGCGCAAGAGTGAACGAGAGAGAAGACGCACGTGGCGCCTTTGCCCGGTGTTACTCAGCCGCACGCGAGTGCGAGAGAGAATATGTGTATTCACATGTATGTCTGAACGTATATATATGTGTATATATGTGTTCGCCACGCGTATATATAGATACACACGCGACGGCACACATACACACGCACACACACACAAACAGACACACACATGCACATTCTCATGCACAGAAAGTTGTTACACAAACTGTGCTGTTGGTAGTGCGTGTGAGCACGACAAGGTCATGCAACGCTCGTGTAACGTGTGAACATAGATGTGTATATACACATCCACGAACACACGCACACACTGTACAGAGCAACAGGGCAAGTATGTGAGTTTGACACACATCGCCTGAAGCGTTTGTACATATACACACATGGTGTATACTGGCACACAAAATGCATAGGGTGATGAGAAGCCTATGTGCGTGCGAGAGAGATGGAAAGTGGTTGTGTGTAAATGTTACTCGAGAGAAGAACATACACACTGCGCAACAACAGAGTGTCGCGGGGGCCACACACACGCGCATGCATTACGACATATCCCCACGATACGTCCCTATGCGTGCACGCGTATGGCGGCCTATACGCACGTGTGTAACGTAACACGTGCTATGTTTTGTCGAGTCAGGCTCTCCACACAGCGATGTGCGCTGCGGGGTACGTGACAGATGTGCGATATACACACACATACTACACTTGCGTGCAATATGTATATATATATACAGAAAGAAGAGAGAAATACGCACGCACAGAGAATGACTGTACATGATACGTATATCTCAATATCGAAGTAGCGGCCAGGGTTGTTTTAGTGTGTATAGATTACGTATACACGCGCGCGAGTCCAAAACACACACACACAGAAAGGGAATGTATACTGTGGTGGTGCCAGAGATCGTGTTGACGTTCGTGACGCACGCCCTCTCTCTCTCACCACACACTCGGCCCCTCACACACAAATACATGTGTGTGCAGGACGAGAGAGCGGAAGAGAGAGAGGAAATGCTGCGTGACACACACACGTGTTGTGTGTGTCAGAGTGAAAGAGTGTGTACGGCTTTAACATTCATGTAGGTTATCTGCTGCGCGTACGCGACTACAAACGCCATTCGTCACGCACATGCACACACACATAGAGATGTGTGTGTACACATACGGAAATGCCAATGCGACTTGTGCTGCTTTGTTGTTTCCTGGCATGACGAACGGCTCCCTATAGAGTGTGTCTTGTGCAGACACGAGAGAAGTGTTTCTTTTGTAGAGCGCGCAGTCACTCGCCGCGAGTGCGACGAGGACGGCAACATACGAACCCCCATACACAACATACATGCATACACGGAGTACAAATATATATATATCCGTGATCGATGTAAGAGAATGCAGTCCTTTGTCCTGCATGCGACGTGTACATTTGTACATGTATAAATATATATATGAGAGCGTACGCATACGTATATATATACATGCGCGTGTGAAAACACGCACACATATACACACACATATACACACACCACACACATACACACACACATACGCACGCACACAACACACAGGACACACCCGCACCACACCCCTCTCCTCTTGTTCAGGAGTAGAGATGGTGTGTTCTCTATGTAGAGAAAGAGAACAGTTA
>JAKVQF020000723.1:0-18411 GCA_023091115.2 Trypanosomatidae sp. Fi-14 | reverse complement strand
GCATGCGTACACAAACACATGAACACAAGCACTAAAGAACACACACACATACACACAACCATAAGCACAACAACAACGAGCAAATAAGAGCACATACACACATATGTATGCATGCGTGCATGTGCGCGCACGCACGCGCGCAGTGGATGCGGTGCATGTATGCGCACCAGCACACCAGCTGCCTTTGCAATCTATGGGCGCACACACAAACAAATATACACATACACACATACAAACACACACATATACGTATATGTGTATTGTATAGTGTGAATGAAGCGACGGAAAGTGATGTACAGGGCAGGAGTAGACTGCATGTGTGCATATACATGTATACGTGTGCACACACTGACACACAAACAGAGACAGATGACTTGTGCACATGCATTCTTGCACATATACGTATATGCGCAAACGTAGTGTATTTTAGTTAGGCAGAGGCAGAGAGAGGCAGAGGGCTGAGCAGCGAGGTGTAGCCACTCGCACACATACATACACGTGCGTACGCACCAGTACACTTGTGCATGCGCACATGTGCGTGTTGCGTCCGTGTGTGTGTGTGTGTGTGTGTATGTGTGTACACATTTGTGTACGTTTGTCTGTATGGGTGTTGTTGTGTTGCAATGGCTTCACGGCAGTATGATGCGTGTATGTGTATGTGTGTGTGAGTATGAGTGAGTGAATGACGTATGTGTATGTCGTTATGCGACGTTATCTTGTTAGCCTACACCACAATGCATGCCTGCCTTTCACTTCGCATGTACACAAGTATATGCACACACACACACACACAAACAAACATACATGCACATACGGACAGTAACAAAAAGTGTGTGTACATTGTAGACTTGTGCGCTGCTGCGTCGTGTGTTTTCTTTTCCTTTTGCACGTGCGTGCGTGCGTGTGTGTCTGTACATGCGCGTAAACAACGAGGACGTGTCACGAGTACTCGCGTAAGCAAGACCGAGTGTGAGCAAGAGGAGAACAAGTCACGCACACACATATATACACGAATGACTTATGCTGTCACACACACATATATACATGTATGTACAGCGTACACATGTGTGTCTGTGTGTACGCAAACAATGGCGTGCACTGCACGACTGCGGGTGCACTGCACACATGAACAAGTACGTGCACGTGTTCGTACATGTATGTATGTGCGACATATGCAGCATGTGCACAGCGTCGGCACACAACGCAGCACGCGTTGCACTGCGTCGTGTCGCAGGCGTTGCTGTGCATACGCTGTGGCCGCAACTGCGCTACATGCTGTCAGACAAACACACACACACACATACATGCACATACACAACTACGAGGAAAACATGCTGGAGATGTAGAGTGAGTGGTGTAGCGGCACATACAGTGTGTGTATATATATATGTTTGCGCCGTGATGAGGACAGGAGTAGCGGAGTGGGGGAGAAGGTCTGTCTCTGTGTTTGTGTCTGTGTGTTTGTGTCTGTTTGTGTGTATATATGTGTGTCTAGCGTCGCAGCACTCGTTTGCTGCAGTCATCGTGTAGTGATGCTGTTAACGGCACGACAGTTTCATGTGTACAGCGAACAACGATCATGTGTATGGCGAGTCCTTGTTTCGCTGCTGTCGTGCCGTCTCAACACGTACGTAGGCATGCGTATGTACATACATAAACACAAAAAGTACGACAGAGGAAAGGTAAGCACATGACAAGAAGAGCGTTGCAACGTATAGTGGCTGTGTGTATGTGAGCGAGAATGTTGTGCCGTAGTGCGTGTGTATGTGTGCAGATGCGTACGAGCGCACGCGTGCGTGACAAGTGGGTGTGAGACAGAAAGAAGGAGAAAGGATGTGACACGACGGCGTGCCGCACACATATGCATACGTTCATGTTTTGTGTCTGTGTGTGTATGTGAGGTGGCACATGTGTGCGCACAACGAGAAGTGACGTCGTTGTTGCACACGCGCGTACGTGTGCCGCGTCACCGTCCTTGTGCAGTCGTCTTCTGTAGCCGAACATGGGCAAGGCGCACAATGCATACACACGCGCACACTCGCACACATACTATGTGTTTGCGAGCATCGCGTGTACGGCGTGTAGCGATGCCGCGGCCGTGGCTGCTGCTGCTGCATGGCGCGCCCGACACGTCGGCTGTGTGACGCCGCGCTCGAGTCGACGCTGCTGTGCCACACCACAGCACATACCCGCACGTCGTCGCCGCTGTACATCCGCGAGTGCGGTGGCGACGACGCGCGCAAACGTCACCTCGTTGTTGCCACCACCGCCACAGTTGCTCGTGCTGCTGCTGCTGCTGCTGCTGTTGTCATCGCTGTCATTGTGCGCATCAGCAACCCTGTCCTCGTCATGCTCCTCCGTGCTGTGGTGGTGGTGCAAGTGCAGCTGCGCGGCGTGCAGTGTGTCAGCGGCCATCTGCTGCGTCCTCCTCTTGCTGCTGCTGCTGCAGCAGGCATTGTCGATGTCAACGCCCTCGTGACCGTCGCCCTCTGCGTGGCTCACTCGCCGCGATGTCGGCATGCTCGCCAGCTGCGTCGTCGGCGTGGCAATGATCGCGGCGCTGTCCGACGGCGACTCGAAGCTGTACGCACGCGACCACGACGCCTGCGACCGCACATACAGTGCTGTTGTGGCGGCGGCGGCGACGGCCATCATCGTCGTGGTGCACGTCGTCGTCGTTGTCATCGTGTCTGCCGTGGCTAGTGACGCCGTCATCTGCATGCTGACGTCTGTGCATGGCGAGCACGTCAGGACGCCGTCGTCGCGCTTGCACAGTGGCAGTGGTGGCAGTGGTGGTGGTGCCGATGTCGTGGCAGCGGACGCAGCCGCAGCAGCCACGGCTGTGGCTGTCGGTGTGTACGTGGGCGCGGCGGGCAGAGCGGCGTATGGCGAGAAGACGGCCGCGTGTGCGTGCGTACATGCCGTGTCATCGTGCTGTCGCTGCTGCTGCTGCTGTTGCGTCGCTGCTGCTGTTGCCGTGGTGGGTGTGGTGACGTGCTGCTGTTGCTGTTGTTGTGTTGACGGCTGCAGCCGAGGCGACTCGAGTGACAGCACAGCACCGTGTGGCTGTGTGGTCGTGTCGTGTGTCACCTCATTGTACGACTGCTGCGCGTGCTGCTGTTGCCGTCGCGACTGCGAGGACAGTATGAGCGTCACGAGCGGACTCGATTGCTCTGCTGTTGCCGTCACTGCTGTCGCTGCTGCTGCTGCGGTCATCGCTGTCGCAGACGTCGAGCATGCGCGCTGTGTCGAGGGGCCGTCATCGCCGTTGTTGTCTGCGCCATTGTCACCACACGAACACGGCGCACACAACGGCTGCTGCTGCCGTTGTTGCTGCAGCAAAGATAGTGACAGTGGCCACACACAAGGCTGCGCACGACGCACACACGACGCGTCCTGCTGCTCATGCACCTGCTGCTGCAGCTGCACATGCGTCGACCGCAGCGGTGCGTAGCGTGCGAGCACGTTGTCGACCGTGTCAGGCACTGCCGCCGTCGTGTCGTCATGGTCCGATGTCATCGACGGCCACATTGCCATGGCAACACTCGTGTACGGCTGCATTACGTCACACACACACACACACACGTCTGTGCGTATGTATATGTCGTTGTATGTATGTGCGTGTGTGCTATTGTGTTGTGCAAAACAGCAAGCAGCAGCAGTCGCGTAGTGTGTGCTGCAGAGCAGTCGCACACACACACACACTCACACTCACACACACACGTATACACACGCAGAGTGAAGAGCAGTTGCAACAACACCTTTGCACATACATGTGACATATACACACACGCATGCGTATGCAACAATAACAACAGTAGTACAGGCGCGTCTACGCACAACACGAGAGCATGTTCGCCATGACTACACACACATACACACACACATATACAGACCAGAAGAAGAGTGGCGGAAGGAGATGACAGCAATGACAACACAAACGCATACACACATATATACACACACGTAGGCACAGCTCTCTCATCTTCGCTCGTGCGCTACGCTGGCGTGTACACATATACGCACATATACATATATACAGGTGCAGCTTGTACTCGCTTGACGTACGCGAGCACACTATGCTATTGCTTTTCGTGACACACACACACACACATATACACAGGGACAGAGGCATGTGGCGCCATGACGTCAGCGCAGCACTACACCGACAGCGACTGTTGCTACTGCCGTCACTGCGCGTCGCGCTCACTGTCGTTGCTGTGCTGCTCTTGTCGTCGTCTTGTTGTTGTTGTTGTTGCTGTCGTGGTGCGCTACATAGTCGGCCCACAGTGCCGCACGCACGCGCGCACTCGGCGTGTACGCGGCGGCTTCACGCAGCTCTGCCGCGGTGCACACACAGCGTGTGCAGACACCCAGGTAGAACAGGTGATCCGCCACACTCGTCGCCCACACCCCCTCGCTGCACATCACGTCCTCGTGCGTGGCGTCGTCGTCGCAGTCGCGGTAGCCCACAGCACCGTCGTGACTGTCGTCGTCGCTGTTGCTGCTGTGTTTGTGGCTGCTGCTGCTGCTGCTCGTGTTGTTGTCTTTGCGGCTGTGGTTGCTGTACCACAGCTCGTGCGGTACGTGTGTGTAGCCCGAGGTGCGCGGGGGCAGGTGTGGCACGACGTCGCGTGCGTGCGTAATGCGATACTGCTGTCGCAGCACCGTCGTGCTGCTGCTGCTGTTGCTGCTGCTGAACATGCTCGTTGCCCAGCGCGAGAAGGCGGCGTTGCCGACGCGCGGCTCACCGAATGTGTACACCTGCATAGGCACCGCCGACAGCGGCAGCAGCCGTCGCGGCGGTGGCGACGGCGACGCCTGCTGCTGTGTTGCAGCGCCTACATTACCTGTTGTTGTCATCCTCCTTGTCATCATGTCGTGTGCAGCAGCAGCAGCAAAAGAGCTGCGACACCGCGTCGCGCTGCTGTCGCTGTCGTCGTCGTCGCCAGCGACGACAACGTCAAGCGCCGTCAGCAGCGCCATCGCCGCGCCAAGCGAGTGTCCCGTCAGCAGCAGTGTGTAGTCCGGGTAGCGTGCGTGCAGGGCGGCGAGGTCGCACATCACCTCCGCGCGCACACTCGCGTAGGCGTGGTAGAAGCCGCGGTGCACCGCACAGCCGACACCGCACGCCGTCACCGGGTACGGCGTCGCCCAGTAGCTCAGGTCGTCGATCCAGTTGGCGGTGTTGTACGAGCCGCGGTAGGCCACCACCAGCGCACGCAGGCCATGGTCGACGCCGGTGAAGCCGGCCGTGCCTTTGCTCTCGTTGCGTGTAATGCGGAAGAGCACAAAGGTGCCGTTGCCGCGCTCCGCACACGCCGCCCCGCAGCTCCAGTTGGCGAGTGTCTCGGCAGGGCAGTAGGCCGCCTTGCAGTAGTGCAGTCCGATCCAGGCAAGCTCGCTGCGATAGCCCGTTGTTGTCGTCGTCGCTGCTGCTGCACGCGGCGTTGTTGTTGTTGTTGTTGTTTGTACGATTGCGTTGTTGTTGCTGTCGTGCTGCGATGACTGCTGCTTCTGCCGTGTCGTCGACGTCGACAACATGCGCAGCCACCGCCACTGCCACCACCACGACAATGACGACTGTTGTCGCCCTGCGCTGACGGACGGTGACAGCAGCGACGACGATGACGACGCGTCGCCGGTGTGCAGGGCGAGCAGCAGTAGCAGCAGCGTCGTCACGCTCGCCACGACGAGCGCAGACACGACAAGCAGCACACCGGTGCGCACACAGCGTCGCGTGCGGCTGCGCGCTCGCTTTGTCGTGTGCAGCATGGCTTCTTATGTACAGCTAGACTATGTATGTATTTGCGTTATGTTGTATGTACGCGTATGTATGTATATTTGTATGTGTATACACGTGTCACCGCGTGTAACTTTCTATATATGTATGTGTGTATGTGTGTGTAGTGACAGCGGCGTCGTGTACACGTGCGCTGCTCTACGAGCGTGTGCGTATGTATACACTTGTGCGTGCTTGTTTGCTCGTGTGTGTGTCTACGCTACGTCGACATGCCCACGTGACACGTCAGTCAGCAAGGCAATGCATACACATGCAACAACACACACACACACACACGCAACGAGCAGCCGCCACTGCGACAGCTGTGGCATGCAATGTTGTATGACGTGTACAAGAACACACAGACGTGTGCGTGTGTGCGTTTGTCTTACGCACACACACACACACACACACACATTGTCGTCGCCGTCATGACTGCGTTTGCTTCGTTATGCGTGTACACACACACACACAGCAACAACAACAACCCACCCCCACACACACATGTACAAACATGTAAACAAAAGGTGCATCTAGTTGTAACGCGAGAGAGAGAGGGGGAGGGTGAGATGACGGTATGCGGTCACGTCTAGTTTCACTTGCACACACACACACACATACACACGTGTGTCTGCACGCAGCATCGTAGTATACCTGTACGCTATGTGTGTGTGTGTGTGTGTGTGTGCAGTCTACTCTTGTGCCTTCGTACGTACTTGTGAGAAGCGAAGCGTTAGCTTGCGAGAGAGGTGTGTGTGTGTGTGTAAACGTCTACATATATATATGTGTGTGTCTGTGTGTGTGTCATTGTATTCGCATGTATGTATACATGTATGTGTATATGTGTGTGTATATTGTACACTCGCTGTTGTGTCTGCACTTTCCTTCGTTTCGCTCTTCCTTTGTGCATGCACGCATGCATGCGCCTCTACGTCCACGACAATGTTACACGTCGACACACACACACACACACACACACACACACACACACACACAATGTAGTTACAGGCCATGCTCGCGTATGAGCTGCTGCAGCAACAGCTTCGTGCTGCGTAGCCGACTCGCCGCCTCGGCGCAGTCCTGCGCGGCGGTGGCGAGTGGCAGTGTGCGGCGCTCACCTTGCGGTGACGTGTACGTCACGCTGCGTGCCTGCGAGCTGAGCAACACCTCGGCGCCGTCGCGGAAGCACACCTGCACCGTCTTGTTCGACAGCCGCAGCACGAGCGCCTCGGGCGTCTGCAGCCAACGCTTCACATAGACACAGTTGTGTGTTACGTGTGCGCTGCCGGGCTGCGCGGCAGTCAGCGCATCTGCTGCTGTTGTTGCTGCTGCTGTTGCCGTAGTGTGGCGGGTGTCTACATACGACGAACAGCGTATGACGGGCACCTTGTCGGCACGTCGACCTGCCATTGTCGCTGTTGCCGCCGCGTTGGCGTCCTTGTTGTTGTTGTTGTTGCTGTTGCTGCCACGTGTCAGATACGCATCAAAATAACGTATGAGTGTCGCCTTCTTGTCCAGCTCGCGTGGGTGTTGTGCGAGCGCGAAGACCTGACGCTCATCACGTGCATAGCGTATGTGCTGCTGCTGCTGCTGCTTCGTGTCGTCTGCTTGCCTAGCTACTGCTGCTACTGCCTTGTCATTGTCATTGTCGCCGCCCACGCTCGCCGCGCGTGTGGCGACGTCAACCTTCACACGCGCGTAGTACTCCACGCGGTCGCTCGCCGGGTGCCACACAAGCTTCGTGGCGTCATTGAAGTGTGCACCGGTGTGACCGGTGTTGAGGCGATAACAGAGGCCATATTTAGCTGAGAAGTCTGCATAGTGCGTCACCCACACTGCCGGTGACAACAACGACGATGATGACGACGATGATGATGGCAATGATGATGATGATGATGGTGGTGGTTGTAGCTGTAGCTGTAGTGGCGGTGGTGGTGGTGCAGACAGTGACGGGACTGCCGCAACAGCGGCGGTAGTGGCAGGTGATGGTATGCCGTGTGTGTATGTGTTGCGCAGCGGCGGTGACGATGACGACGACCACAGCCGTGGCGGCTGCACTGCTGCTGCTGCTGCTGTTGTTGTTGTGTGCTTGTTGTTGCCCGTGTGCACGTCACAAGGCGAGCGTTGCCGTGCATTGTGCAGCCGCGCGAGCCGTCGTTGCTGCTGCTGCCGCTGTCTCGCCTCTACTGCGTCATCGTCATCGTCGTCGTCGCCGCTGTCGTTCTTGTCGTCACTGCCATCGTCGTCCTCGTCGTCACTGTCGTGACGCTGCAGTGCTGCGTGCTCGCCTGCGTGGCGTGCACGTCGTGCTGCTGCTGCTGCTGCCGCCTTGTCATCGTTGTCATCTTCGTTATCGTCACTGTCGACAAGAACGCGAGGTGAGCGCTGTCTGCCCGACAGCGGCACAGCCAACACTCCGTCCTTCGTCGTCGTCGCAGCTGCGGTGTTGGCGACGACGGCTGCTGTTGTTGCTGCGGTGCTACGCGACTGTTGTCGCTGTTGCTGTTGTTGTACAGTCTGCGTCAGTGCTGCCACGCCGTCGCAGCCGCCACGCGCAGCAGCAGCAGCAGTGCGACTGCGTGTCGCGAGTGTACGTTGCACGTGATCTGCTGCTGTGTTTGCCGTGGCTGCTGTTGTTGCAGCACAGCTGCTGTTGTTGTCGTCGTCGCTGTTGTTCGTGTTGCCGCCACGCAACAACGCGACGTCGTGGTAGTCGTCAAGCCAGCGAGGCGAGTACGCAGCATGCTGTTGCTGTCGTTGTTGCGCAGTAGCAGAGGCTGCTGTCGCCGTCGCTGCAGTGGCTGCTGCTGTCGTCGTGTATATTGTCGCCGCAGCTGCCCTGCCGACGCGTTCGCTACTGCTACTGCTACTGCCGCAGCTGCTGCCATATGCTGCACGATGTGCAGCAGCAATCGCCGCTGCCGCGTCATCGCTGCAGCTGACACGCATGCCTGCTGCTGCTGCTCCCGTTGCTGTTGTTGCAGGTGCTGTTGTGATGTGTGTGCGTGGTGAGGGCGCGCTGCTGTAGCGCACACGACGCGATGGTGGCTGCGGTGGCTCTGACAGCGACGGCGGTGATGGTGATGGCAGATGAGGCAGGCGTGGGACGCTGACGACAGCAGCAGCAGTAGGCAACGTCGTTGCGACAATGTGTGGCACGTCCTCGTCGTCTGCAGCATGTGCAGCTACAGCGGCTGTTGTTGCTGTTGTTGCGTACACACCACCACGACGTGCATCACTGCGACGACGCACGCACACATCCTTCTCCTTGTCTGCATCGTCGACCTCGTTGTTGTTGTTGTTGTTGTTGCCGTTGTTGTTGACGACACCACCACTCGCAGCCGCTCGCGTCGGCCACGCGTGACGTTCATTGCGCACCGCATTGCCGTCATCGTCGTCGTCGTCATCGTCTGCAGCAGCTACCGCTGCCTTCTTGTTGTTGTTGTTGTTCTTGTCCGCATACGACGCGGTGGTGTACGCGTCACGCTCACTCAGCATTGCTGCCGCTGCCGCTGCTGCACGCTTTGCACGCATTGCTGCCGTCGACGAGGACGAGGACGACGATGCTGTTGCTGCTGCGGTAGTCAGTGCATTGGTGTCGATCGGCTGCAGCACCTCGCGCTGCACACGTGCCACGTGACGTGCCTCGACTGCTGCCGCCGCTGCCGCCTTTCGCTGCTCGTACTTGTCATAGTTGTTGTTGTTGTTGCCATCGTCACCACCGCGCGGCGGACGGGCTGCGGCGGCAGCCGTCGTGCGCACGCCTCGCTGCTGCTCCTGCTGCTGCTCTGCTGCCGCTGCAGCCGTGTGCACGTCATCGTCGTCCTCGAGACGACACACGCGCTGCTCTTGCTCTGTTGCTGTTGTTGTTGTCGTGGCGGCAGGCACGGTGAGGCCAAACGAGGCGAACGTCTCGGGAGGCAGCACGGGCGGTGGCGGTGCGGCAAAGAATGCGTGTGTGCGCACGTCGAGCAGCGTCGGCCGGTGCGCGGGGCTGCTCTGCAGGATGCTCGCAATGAGCTCGCGTGCGGCGTGCGGCACACTCGCGGGCACCTCGTACACACACTGCCGTATGCGCTTGTACGTCTGCTCCACATCCGCCATCTGAAACGGCGGCTGACCGACGAGCAGGGTGTACGTAATGACGCCAAGGGCCCACGTGTCGACCTCGTAGCTGTGTCCGGCGCTGCGCCGGTCGAGTATCTCGGGCGCAATGTAGTTGGGCGTCCCACACACCGTCCGCTTACGCTCACCGTCGTACTGCAGCTCCGCGGCGAGGCCAAAGTCGCCCACCTTCACCCGCAGCTGTGCGTCGAGCAGGATGTTGCCGGGCTTGAGGTCGCGATGGATGACGTTGTGCGTGTGCATGTACTGCAGCGCCTGCAGACACTGCAGCAGCACGTACTGCGTCTCGGCCACGCTGAGCGGCCGCCGCTTGAGCAAGTCCATCAGTGTGCCCTGCGTACACAGCTCGAGCAGCATGTAGACGTAGTGGCTGTCCTTGAAGGTGCGGTGGAAGCGGACAATGTGGGGGTGGCACATGCGACGGTGTATGGCAATCTCCGAGTGCAGCTTCTGCAGCGTCTTCGGCTTCTCGAGCAGCGCGCGGCTGACCGCCTTCAGTGCGTAGCGCTGCCCCGCCTCGTCCGTCACCTCGTAACACTTAGCGAAGCCACCGCGGCCGAGCAGGCGGCCACACCGGTACGTACGCACCACCCCGGCCGCCGCGTCCACCTCGTACACGTTGCTGCCGGGCTGGAAGTGTGGTCGCGGTGTGCTGCCGCAGCGCACCCCCGACGCCCGATCGTGCGACGCGCGTCGCTCACTCGGCGCGCGCGCCACCGCCGTCGCCGCAGTCGTTGTCGCTGTTGTCTGGGCTGCGGCACCGCCCGTCACCCGCTCCGTCATGCGCAGCATGGCGCACGTGGCAGTCGTGCCACACAAGTGTGCCCTACACGTGTATATCTGTATGTGTGTGCGTGTGTATCGTCTACTTGGTCTGTGTGTATCTCTGTATGTGTATGTGTGTATGTGTCTAGTCGAAAAGCAGAAGGAAGGAGGTGTGTGTGTGTGTGAAACGTCTTGTGCTATATGCAGCATGTGCAAGAGCACACAAACAAACACGACAAGCAATGCACACAAGTGCATATGTGACGAGCAGGCACAACGAGGCTGACAGGTGTGTGTGTGTACATCTGCGCGTCTGCGCGTCCATGCATGTGCGCGCCTTGCACGCGCCGTCACACGATACATTTGCTATACTTGTCTGCACGTATGTATGTGTGTGAGTGCAGACACACACACACACATACACACGTACAAGCAGTGGGTGGAGTGCGTAACGACAAAAAAGAAAAGAGCGATATAGTCAGCACGAGCGAACAAGCGACGAGGAGAGGTAGCGGGTGCTCTTTGTATGTGTGTACACCTTATATGCATGTCACCATCATTACTGCAATGCAAACGCTATACTATATATCTACATGCATACATTTCACAATATATATATAGCATACTCACATGCACACACACACACATGCGTCAACATACAGTCGTTTTGCCTACTTGCATACATATATATGCGCGTGTGTGTGTGTGTGTGTGTACACGCGCGTCTAGTACATGGCCTCGTTCGGGTACAGCGAGTGCAGCAGCCGTGACAGCTTCTTCTTCGGTGGCCGTGCGGCGAACGCGCCACTGCCGCCGTCCTTGTCGCCGTGCTCCGCCCCACCGCCACCGCTGTTGTTGCTGCTGTTGTGACTGCTGTTGTTGTTGTTGTGACCGCCGCTGATGACACCACTGCCAAGCGCCTGCTCGACACTGGCAGGGGGCTGCTCGTCATAGTAGGCGGCAAACGAGCCGTGCCGCGTGACGGCCTGTCGCGAAGGCGCAGCCACGTGCAGTGTGGCGGCCAGCGCAGCGGCACTGCGCAGCGTGGCGTGCGTGTCGGCGTACGCCGGCAGCGCCTCCCACTTCAGCGCGCGTGTGTGCGTCTGTGCAAAGCGCTCGACATAGCCGCGCACCGTCGTCACGGGCGATGTGGTGCCTGCGGCTGCGTCAGAGAGCGATGCGGCCGCCGACGACAGCGACGACACCGGCACGACACGCAGCGTCGCTGCCGTTGTGCTGTCCGCGTCACTGCCGTTGTTGCTGTCTTGTCGCAGCACACGCAGCACATCGAGCACGCGCATCACCTCCGCCGTCATGTCTGTGCGTGGCATCGCGGCGAACAACGACGGCGCCGCCGTGTCGGCCGTGAAGGCGTCGGTGACGTGGAAGACGACGTCTGCCGCTGCGCCGCTCGCGAGCAGGGCAACAAACGTCGACGCAGCAGGCCGCTTTGCATGGCCGCTCTCGCTGTAGTTGCTGCTCCTGTTGTTGTTGTTGTTGCCTTCGCTAGTGCAGTACTCGACCGCCTCGAGCTGCGGCAGCGGCTGCCATCGCACCGCCTTGCCATCCTCCGTCATCACGAGCACCCACTCGTCCGTGATGCACAGGTAGGCGTGCTTGACGAGCACGACGAGTGCGCCATGCTCGTTGCAGCCAATGAGCGCGCCATGCACACACGTGTACAACATGGCATCGCGCAGGCAGTACAGCCCACGCAGCAGATACAGAGGCAGCGAGGCCAGGTGCAGGCCGTTGCGCGGGTCGACGGCGGCGACAAAGCCACCGCGCACGGGCGCGTGCAGGCCATCGGCGATGAGGGCATCACGCATGCGCAGATACATGTCACGCAGGCCGCCGTACGACGCACAGCGCAGCCGCCACGCACACTCGTGCGCGACAAACGCCTCGTCGTCCTTGGCGTTGACTGGCTCGCGTGTCGGCGTGTGCGCCTCGCTGCCGTCGACGTAGCGGCCAGCGTGCGGTGTCGTGTCGGGTATGTAGGCACGCAGGTCAGGCAGTCGCAGCGTCTGCTGCTGCTGCTGCTGCTGTTGTTGTACAGTGCGCTCGCGGGCGCCGTACAACGTGAACGTCAGCAAGTCACGCACGTCGCAGTTGGCCGAGCGCATGTTGACGCTCTGGTTGTACATGCAGTGCAGCCGCACCGCGTACAGCCGCATCGCCTTCTTCCAGCCCGCCGTGCGCGAGCTGTTGTTGCTGTTGTTGCGGTAGTTGCAGTCGCTGAGGTAGACGGTGCGCGTGTCACGGTCGAAGCCGAGCACGCGCTCGACATACGTCGACGTCATGCGACTGTCCTTCTCGACGAGCAACAGCTGCATCGTTTGTGTGTGTGTGTGTGTGTGTGTGTGTGTGTAATCGCTACACTGCACATGCGCACAAAGGCAACGTCAACGTACATATACATATACGCACATACACACGCTTACATAGGTTTGCGTGCAGTCATACACGCGTACACACAAAGCATACAAACAGACAGACGCAACACGCACACGCACACACATGCATGTGCTTGTGCGCATGCGCGTCTATGCATGTCGTGTCAGCACACACACACACACGCACATATGCACACATATACACAGACACGACACGAGTGCCAAGGAGGTCAACGTGACACATTACACATGCATACACACCGCACATAGCAGTCGCTGCCACATACGCACATACACACATAGAGTGTGAGGGTGTGCTCGTCATGTTATGTGACAAGAAAACATGCACACGCACGCACACGTGCTTACGCTTTAGTTATGCTGCATACGTTTTGTTACACAGTCATACACACACACACACACGTCTGCCTCTGTGTGTGTGTGTGTGTGTGTACGCACGTCTTGCTGTACAAGACGGTGGTGGTGGTGATGGGCAGCGCTACAAGTTGGCGTGTGGGCGCGGGTCGGCGTAGTCGCGCAGGCGCGCACGCAGCACGTCAATCGCGACGCGGTTGTCCTTCCAGCTCGGCACGACGAGGTCGGCCCACAGGCGCGAGGGCTCAATATACTGCAGATACATTGGCCGCACCGTCTGCAGATACTGCTGCACCACCGACTCGAGCGAGCGGCCGCGCTCGGCCGTGTCACGCTGCACGCGGCGCAGCAGACACACATCGAGTGGGGCGTCCACAAAGATGAGGAAGTCCATCTCGGCGCGCAGGGCGGCGTCGGTGAAGAGGAGAATGCCTTCGAGAATGATCACTTTGGGTGGCTGCAGCCGCAGTGTATGCGCCGCGCGTGTGTGCTGGCAATAGTCGTACTGCGGCAGCTCGACCGCCTTGCCAGCCTTGAGCTCGCGCAGCTGCGCAATGAGCAGGGCGTGGTCCATCGAGTCGGGGTGGTCGTAGTTGACCTTGGCACGCTCCTGCATCGGCACGTGTGCCTGGTCCTTGTAGTAGTAGTCCTCGGAGATGACGGCGACGCTGCCCGACGGCAGCTGGGCGGCGAGCTGGGCCGAGAGCGTGCTCGCCAGCAGCGTCTTGCCTGAGCCGGAGGCGCCCGAGATGCCGACGACGATGCAGGTGCGTGCGTCTGCCATGCTTGCTTGCGCGTGCGTACGTAGTCTCTATGGTGTGTGTGTGTGTGTGTATGTGTGTGTATCTGTGTGCAGTGCTTACCTTGTCTGCGCAGCGCATGCATGCAACGTGTGTATATGCGTTTGTCGTACTCGCGCATACACGTACACACATAGACAGATATGTGTATGTGTGTGTGTGTAGTACAGCGACAATGCGCTTGCGCGTACGTCACTGCGCACGCGGCAGCCGTGCCTCAATGCCATCGAGGTCATCGCTCAGCGTAATCTGACACGACAGCCGCGACGTGGGCGTGACGTGTGGTGCCAAGTCGAGCATGTCAAGCTCATCCTCGCTCGGTGACGACGACGACGTGTGCTGCTGCTGCTGCTGCTGCTGTTGCTGTTGTTGTACCATGGCATAGCTGGCGGGACTGAGGATGACGTGACACGTACTGCACGTGCACGTGCCATCACACGCCGCCTCCAGGTCCACACGCGCCACGTCCCGTATGGCCTCCATCAGCGTCATGCCGGCAGGAGCGAGCACGTCATGTACGGCACCACGCTCGTCCGTGACACGCACACGCACCTTGCCGGGTGTACGCGTGTGCGTGGCGGCTGTGTTGTCGCCTGCTGCAGCAGCAGCTGCTGCAGATGTTGTGCCTGTCGGTGATGTTATTGCTGCACCATCTTGTGCATCGCGTGCGTCGCTACAGCTGCCACTGCTACTGCTGTTGTGCAGTGTGCGCGCAGTGTGTGGCGTGCGGCGTCGCTGCAGCAGTGCTGTCGACGATGCACAACACGCCGGCAACGCGTGTGCCACGGCTCTGCGCATGCCGCACGCCTCCTCTGCTGCACACACAGAGAAACAAACAGACAAACAGAGAATGCACAACGGCAACGCCACACACACACACACACACACACACACAGAGAGAGAGAGACGCGCGTACACACTTTATGACGCGCGTTGCGCGGCGACGATGACGATGATGATGACAGTACAGCTTTGTGTCACCGTCATCACGGCGGCGGCTGCGCTGCTGTGCCACTGCAGTCGTAGCCACGACCACAACCACTGCGACTGCTGTTACTGTCATCGTCAGCCTCCTCCTTGCCGTTGTACATGCCGTCTGCGCCGCTGTCTTGCACGACGATGTGATGCTCAGCGATGACGTCGCCCAGCTCGATCACGCTGCCGCCGTTGCCGCTGCTGCTCTTGCCATCGCCACCCGCTGCCACACCACCACAGCCGCTTAGCTCCTCGCGCGTAATGTAGCGAGAGCCTGGCTGCACATAGCTTGCCGCAGTGTCGTCGTCGTCGTCATTGTCGTTGCTGCAGGACGTGGTGGTGACGATGCTGCTGCTGCTGCGCCTCGTCACTGCGTCCTCGTCATCACGCGCACTGCGCTCACCGCCGCCGCCGCCGTTGTTGTTCATTGCAGCAGCAGCAGCAGCAGGCGACAATGACGACGTCGATGGCAGCAGCTGCATTATCGACACCTCACCCGTGTGCACGCCGGCCATCGCATCTGCCGTCGTCGACGTCGCATTCNGCCGCCGTTGCCGCTGCTGCTCTTGCCATCGCCACCCGCTGCCACGCCACCACAGCCGCTCAGCTCCTCGCGCGTAATGTAGCGAGAGCCTGGTTGCACATAGCTTGCCGCCGTGTCGTCGTCGTCATTGTCGTTGCTGCTGGACGTGGTGGTGACGGTGCTGCTGCTGCTGCGCCTCGTCACTGCGTCCTCGTCGTCACGCGCACTGCGCTCACCGCCGCCGTTGTTGTTGTTCGTTGCAGCAGCAGGCGACAATGACGACGTCGGTGGCAGCAGCTGCATAATCGACACCTCACCCGTGTGCACGCCGGCCATCGCATCTGCCGTCGTCGACGTCGCATTCGCCACACCGCCACTGCTGCTGCTGCCACTGCTGCTGCCGTGCCCGTGTGACGCAGTCCGCCTCGTCGTCGTCGTCGTCGACGAGGACGGCTGCTGCTGTGACGACTGTTCGTGCGGACGGCGATGACGTGTCGTGTGCGAGCGCGCCGCGCGCACGCGAAGATGCTGCGCGCGCTGCAGCGGCATGCCGACCACCTCGGTATGGCTCTCGCGTGCCTCGTCGAGGACGCGCTCGAGTGCGCGCAGCTGTGCCGGACGCAGCTGCAGCTCCGCGGCCGTGTTGGCGTAGAGGGGTATGGCCGGCAGCTCGCCCGCGGCAATGCCGCCCACACGAGCATTGCTTGTCAGGGCTGCTGCTGCTGCTGCCGTCGTTGTCTCGGCACCAGCAGCAGCAGCAACAGCACCAGCAGCTACTGCCCTACCACTGCTGTTGTTGTTGTTGTCACTGCCACTACCACCCTCCGCCACCCCATCGTGCCCACGACGCATACGCAGGGCAGCGCGTCGCGTGTCGGCCCACACCGTCGCCAGCGTCTCCTTCGGCAGCAACGCGCGCAGCACGCCCTGGCGATCGGCGCCCGGGTACAACGACAGGGCGGCGCCGGCGGCGGTGGCGCGGCGCACGTACGCCGCCGCACTCGCCTCGGGCACGTGTCGCAGCTCGACGACGCGGCGCGCCGCACACCGCGACGCGTAGCACAACTCGTGCATGACGCAGTGGACGCGGCGGACGTCGTGGCTGGCGCGGTAGTCGCGCTGGGCGGCGGCGCCGTAGGCGGGCGGCTGCGGCACGAACACCACATCCGGTGACGGACGGTCAGACAAGAACACCACGTACGGCGTCGCCCCCTCGGCGTGGTAGTGCAGTGCGCGGACGGCGCCGAGGTGCAGCCAGCAGGGGATGGTGCCCGTGTCACGAATGAACAGCACCATGTCGTGTGTGATGCACAGGTGTGCGCCATGCACCCACACATCGAGCTGCACACGTGCCGGCTGTGTGATCGTGGCAGCGGCAGCAGCACCGGCAGCAGTAGTTGTTGTGTGTTTGTTGCCGCGTGGGTGGTGGCGGCTGCTGCCACCATTGTCATCGCTGCTGCTGCTGTCATCGCCGTTGCTGCCACCTCTGTTTGTGCTCGCGGCGTGACTGCCCGTATTGTGGCGACTGCTGCCGCTGCTGTTGCCACTACTGCCATTGTTGTTGCTGCTGCTGCCCTTGATGTGCATGAGATTGCCACGTATGAACGTGTAAAACACGGCCTTGTCCAGCGCCGCAAACGACTGCCACAGCAGCATAGGCACATGTGCAAAGAGCAGGCCGTTGCGCGGGTCATAGGGCGGCAGTCCGCGATAGGGCAGCACCTCGAGGCCGTCGTAGCCAAGCACCATCTGCAGCACATACCACAGCCGCCGCATCTCGCACTCGTTGCGGCAGCGCAGTGTGAACGTCACCTGTGACGTGTACGGAAAGATTGCCGTGCTGTACACACGCGAGCGCGGTGAGGCGAGGGTGCGGGTGAGGGGGGCCGGGGGTGGCGGGCGTCCTTGTGCGACGGCGGCGCGTGCGGCACGACGGCGATCGCGCTCGAGCTCGACGTACTGCTCGCGCAGTGCGTCGTAGAGGTCACGCAGGCCGTACGCGTCGCGCACATACTCGTCGTCGTAGTCGTCCACCAGATCACACAACGCTGTTGCGTCATCGTCATCGCCGTCGTCATCGCTGTTGCTGACATTGTCGTCTGCGCGAACAGCTCCGCGCTCATCACGACGACGGTCATTGTTGTTGTTGTCATGGTGGTGGCGGTGGTGACGATGGTGCACAGGTGCAGCTCCGGCTTGTGCTGCACTCGCTGTCGTGTGTGCGTGCCGCGGCCGCTCGCCATCGTCGTCTTCGTCGTCTCCTCTGCTTCTGTTGCTGCTGCTGCTGCTGCTGCCTCTTGTGTGCGACACGCTGTCACGTGACGCATGCTGCCGCCTCGCTGTCACGCGTGAGCCACCACCACCACCACCATCATCGTGGCTGCCGCTGCAGCTGCTGTACAGCTGTGGCGTGTACGGGTGCACATACGGTGCCGCCGACGCACACAACAGCGGCCCCGGTGGCGCAATCTCCGTCTTGGCGAGGCTGCGCTCCTCGCCGGTGAGCTCGAGCTGGTAGTAGTCGCGCTCGACGAGGTGGGGGTCGGCGGGGCAGAACTCTTGCACAGTGGCCTGTGGCAAGACGCCTGTTAGCTTCAGCTTACGCTTCCATCGCAGTCCGCGTGGCAGCGTCGTTGGCGCCGGCACTGGCTGCTGCTGCTGCTGCTGCTG